>JAMQGT020012737.1:0-178364 GCA_024447675.2 Pterophyllum scalare | reverse complement strand
TGAACTCGACTTATGCTAGCTTGCAGGTGTATTGCAGTCGCTGGAATTGCTCTGTGCAGTCAAAAGTCAAGATTTTGGGGATCAAGTGTGAAGCTAAAGTAGAGATCTTTGAACTCTGTTTACCACAAAGACTGCATGCAGTTTATGTAATATATATGTCTGATATTTCTGACAACTTCTCATCTCACTGTGGTGTCTTTTTGCAGTTGTGCCACTCATTATCAAGTCCCTAACCTACGAGGAAAAGAGAGGAGCATGCAGTGTTGGTTCCAATGTGCGTGATGCTGCCTGCTATGTCTGCTGGTCTTTCGCAAGGGCTTATGAACCCAAGGAGCTCGAACCTTTTGTCACTCAGCTTGCCAGGTAAACTTCCCATATAATATACACACAGATCACTACTACACATAGGAGTGAATCTTAAGCTTACGTGTGGATCAAAGGGGTAATTTACCTTGTGACAAAAAAACATACATAAAAACACATCCTCTTTCTCCAGAGGACAACTATTATCCTTCCTCTACCAGGAAAATGCAAATTAAAAACTTCACCTTTTTGTAATCACCATTTCATTAGTTGTCTTTAGAATTAGTCTTGCTGCTGTTTATTGTTAAAGCAAACTCAGCGTTTATGCTACTGAGCAGTCTAGACACACTGTTGAGTTAATTTGCCATGCCTATCTAAAACAAATGCAGCTTAGAATTAGTAATGCCTCTCTAATTAATGTAATATAGTTCAAAATGGAGGCTGTATCCAATCTAATAAAAAGTTGTATAGAGAAACGGCTGTAATCAAGGGATTACATGTAATGTGAAGAAATGAGTCAAATCATTTGACTGCAGCTCTTAGAAATGCCGTTATGATTGCAATTGGAATAGAAGCTGCACAGTTTGCCTTTAAGATGTTTCCACTGCCTCAGACCAGTTTGTCCGTGCCATATCGGTCTTGCATGTCCTCACACAGCCAACACATGTCCCCATGTGGTGCTGTTTATATGCATATATATTGGAGTAGGCTTCAAGTTTGAGTAGTAGTTTTAATTTTTGTATTCTAAATACCAGAGGGACAATAAAGATCATATTGCCTCAGTCAGTGGATACTTTATTTTTGGTAAATTAGTAAGTAGGTGAGTGGAAAACAGAAAAATAGTTTTGAGTCAGCTGTTGGTTATGTGTGAATTTTAGATTCAGCTTAAAAAACTAACTCACAAGCAAGTTTACAAGGAATGTACAGAAATTATGTACAGGCACAGATAAAATAGCTAATGATAAAAAAAAATAATACTTTTTTTTTTTAAAAAAAAGCAACTACATAAAATGAGCAAAATAGACAAATCAAAACCTATAGACCTTTTCAGTATGTAGGAGCTTTTACATTAATGTTCCAGCTTTGCAGCTTTGATACATGACACAATAGCTGTGGATTGGGGCTACGTGCTTAATTTGACAGAGGTTGAGAGTTGCACCATTTTCATTATTTATCATAACTAATAGAGCGCAAATTTTGCTCTGTTAAAGTATTTGGAAGTTGTATAGGTTCGGTGCAGAAAGATTAAATGTACAGTACTTGTTGCTTTTGGTTTGTAAGCTAGAATGCAAAATGTTTTATATTCAGAACAAGCTTTAAAAATAAAAGGTGCGTTTGGAAGATGTTCCTGTCTGATGAGCAACCAGTGCAGGGAAGTGCAACATCACCCAGTGACGTGCATTCAGTCTTTGACAATAGTAACGGTTTGTCTCATCCTTGAACTCATTTGCATTGCTTGCATGTATGGACCTGTGGCCTGTGACTGTGCAGACCAGCTCTGCAATGTCAGTTTGAACCCCTGCAAATTATCAGCAGCAGTCGCGACAACACCCTCCCTTTCTCTAGCCTAAGGGACTGCCAGGTTTCGCCTACCGCTGTAGGTTTCGGTCGCCGTTTGGCAGCAATGCTAAAACAAGCTGGTTCCTGCTCTGTTCATCACAGCTTGATGACATTTACAGAAAACTCAATTTTGTCAGTGTGGGACTAAGTGGCTTGGGGGCACACTCATCTATTTGTATTCCTGCTAAGTTAAATAAATAAACTGTATACTAATTGTTGCAGTTGTAGACATAATTTAGAATATCCTTTATGTCTAGCGTGCAGTCAAGAAAATTTGTTTTCTAAGCCCTCAGGGCAAGGGCAGTTAGTAGAGCTAATCTGGGGCAGTTGGTAAATCTCCACGCCTGTATCTTGCTGTTTGGAAGCTGGGTACATGAAGGGAAAGCAAACAAGGTCAACAGCAGTTGGTCTCAAGCTGCCACAGTGATGTATAGGTTGGCCTCCATTGAAACAATTGACATTCTCACATCCACCCATAGTAGAAACAATGCAGAGTGCAGGGATGTTTAGGCCAAAAGGTGGGTAGTCATGGTTAATCATATTATGGTTTACCATTTGTGCGTAGAACCTGTGCTTTGCAATCACAAATGATGGTAATGATGTAATTGAAACTCATCATTTAATCTGAGTCATTTATATGATATTAAGAAGTCTGCCCACTGCTGGTGCAGATTGAGATCAGTATTGCTCTGTGTGTGTGTGTGTGTGTGTGTGTAAATACTTGCCATTTTTAAGCTGCATAGAAGTTGTTTTTTTTTAAAATGCATATGCACGAAAACTGAATTTAAGTGTTAACTACACAATTTTCTAGCAAATATTGAAGTATCTGTCTAGCACAGAAGTGATAGAGGACAAGAAACCATGCAAAACAAATGACTATAAAGTGGAATAACACATTGATTTTGTTTTTATTTAATTTTTTCATATTACGTACCATCAGATTCATCTTTAATTTTTAAATACTCTGTGATGGGAAAACAACTGTCTCCAAATCAGTACCTTCTCCACTGCATTTGGGAATATATTTAACCCATATTTTTTGTGTGTCTCTCCCCAGTGCTTTGCTGATCACAGCAGTGTTTGATCGAAATGTTAACTGCCGCAGAGCTGCCTCTGTAAGTTTTCTTTGCAACATGCCATACTTGCTTAACTAAGATGTATGGTTACAGGACAGGAGTTCATTTTGTCTCTTTTTTTCCCAGGCTGCCTTCCAGGAGAATGTCGGCAGACAGGTTTGTGACCTCAGTATTGACTACATGAACATTGTGACTAACAGAATCACTGTGATTTGGAGCTTATTTGTTGCCAAATATCTAGCTCATGCTCAAACTTGCCTTGTTAGTGAGAACCTTCTAAGTAAAGTAATCACCTCCCAGTATGGCTGCAGGGCACCAGCAAAAGCTTGATTTGCAAGTAGACCTCGAGTCATGACTCTATGAGATCTTTTCTTGAATTTCTAACTAAATCGTGTGTTCTCCATCTCACAATCATTTGCTCAGTGTTTAATAATATAAGCAACTTTGAATTACTGAAATGCAGTGAAAACTTTGTTGGTTGCTTGTGTCTCCACAGGGGACATTTCCTCATGGTATTGACATCTTAACAGCAGCAGACTACTATGCTGTTGGAAATCTCAACAACTGCTATTTGAACATCAGGTAAGAAATACATTTACAATACATCTACATTATGATTTCTTAGGGGTTTGTCTATTAATTACTAAATACACAAGTTAAACTACAGCACTGCAAATGCTTATCAATCTACACATCTCAGCAGCTTAAATAAATAAACTATTGTCCGTTGTCATTTCTTGCTGACATGGAATTGACATTGTTTGTGTTGCCACTGGTTAAACACATCTCACCATAAGTAACAAGAACAAAAAAATAATAATTCAGACCAGAAGTGTGATGTGTGGTCACTATAGACTGTATTTAGAAGATGGATCCTGCCTCCATTTCTCAAAAGTGAAGCCTCTGCAGAAATGTCATAGTCCTGCATTCTTTCATGAGTGACTGAGGGCAAAATAAGGTCAGATTCCGTTGAAGTGGCTACCTTGTGATAGACAAGTTGCTCTTACATGAGCATGTCTCAGCCTCAGTTTGTCAGTGAGACCCACTCACTCGCTTCAAATGAACCGGCAGGTGTGGTGTCACCGTGCGTATGTCCACCTTTTATGTAAAGTTTACAGTACATCATCACATGATTGCATGACCTTTGGTTAACGTAACAAAGTTGTTATGGCACTAAAGTCTTGTGTTCATACTGTAACCTAATTATGCAGTATATAAGCATAGACATCTGAAATGTGTATATTGAAGCCAGCGCAGTGCAGTTGTAACTTTTGGCAGCAATGTGTCACCAACAGAGCAAACATTCAAACAGTGAAAATGGAGAAAGATGCTAGCCTCAGGGCACGACTGAATATAGAACAATGTATTGTGCAATGTGATTTAAAGCTGGCTGAAATGGATGTTTGCTCATTTGATTGGTTACAGAAACATGTATAAAGCTGATATGTGTTATGTGTGTAGCTAATTTTATTATTGTTATCAAAGTGTCTATATAGCAGTTTTTCCTGAGTACACCAAATCCATGATTGACCATTTAGTAGCTATGAAGATCAACCACTGGGATGGGTAAGTACATTAATAATGTTGCCAAATGTGAAAAAGATACTGCTTTGTTTTTATTAATTATTCTATTCATCTTTGTGTGTGTGTGTATTTTGCAGTGCAATCCGGGAGCTCGCTACTAAAGCACTCCACAACTTGACGCCTCAAGTACCTGATTATATGGCAACAACAGGTAAACAATGTCACCATACCTGTTCCTCAGCCACTGTCTTACTTAAACTTCTCACGAAAAATGCTTTTCTTAAAACTGGCGGAAACCTGTAATTAAAGATTATGAGTGGAGAGTTTACCCTCTTTCCTCCTGGTCGGTTTCAGTTTTGCCGCAGCTGTTGACCATGGCTGTGGGTATTGACCTCCATGGCCGGCATGGAGCCATTCTAGCATGTGGGCAGATCACACATGCTCTGTACAAAGTGGGCCTTCAAACAAACAGGTAGACTTTACATACCAAGTAAAAGCATAAACTAAGGTTAGTCTAGAATTGTAATATCTTTTTAAACTTTGTTGTATTGGCTAGTAAGCCTTTGGTGCAAATTTTACCTGCAACCTCGTAAAATGATGCAGCTATTTACAGAATCAAATTGTCCTTAAAATCTGTCACACAGGACTGTGGTGAACATGATTTCTCCAGAATGTGTGGATGCATTAAAGAACATTCACCAAATGGTAAGTGTGCATAAACTTAAAATTAGTTTCAAAATTAACTTCAAATTAAATAAACTTTGGTCTATTTGCTCACTTTCATTTGTTGACACACTTTCAGCTACACGATCGAAAACAGTACAGGTATGCTAAAATAAACGGTTTCACTTTGCAATATGGCAGTTCAGCAGAATGTTATTCATTTTAAAATTATTTGTTTGTGTTTGTTTTGTTGTGCAGGGGCTTTGGTGGAGAACTGATGAGACCAGCAAGTAAGTCTAAAAGCAAAATTTGACTTTTTAATAAATTGTTGCAAGAGACTCTAATGTCCTGTCTCCCTCCCCTCATCCCCAACCGGTCACGGCAGATGGCTGCCCCTCCCTGAACCTGGTTCTGTTGGAGGTTTCTGTGCTTACTCATAGGGGGTTGTTTGATTGTTGGCGTTTTCTCTGGTCTTTAACTTACAATATAAAGTGCTTTGAGGCAAATGTTTATTGTGATTTGGCACTAATATAAATAAAATTGAATTACAGACTGTTTTTTTTTTTCCCCACAGTTTGCAGTCTGTAATTCAATTTTATTTATATTAGTGCCAAATCACAATAAACATTTGCCTCAAAGCACTTTATATTGTAAGTTAAAGACCAGAGAAAACGCCAACAATCAAACAACCCCCTATGAGTAAGCACAGAAACCTCCAACAGAACCAGGTTCAGGGAGGGGCAGCCATCGCTGTGATCGGTTGGGGATGAGGGAGGGAGACAGGACATTAGAGTCTCTTGCAACAATTTATTAAAAAGTCAAATTTTGCTTTTAGACTTACTTGCTGGTCTCATCAGTTCTCCACCAAAGCCCCTGCACAACAAAACAAACACAAACAAATAATTTTAAAATGAATAACATTCTGCTGAACTGCCATATTGCAAAGTGAAACCGTTTATTTTAGCATACCTGTACTGTTTTCGATCGTGTAGCTGAAAGTGTGTCAACAAATGAAAGTGAGCAAATAGACCAAAGTTTATTTAATTTGAAGTTAATTTTGAAGACTAATTTTAAGTTTATGCACACTTACCATTTGGTGAATGTTCTTTAATGCATCCACACATTCTGGAGAAATCATGTTCACCACAGTCCTGTGTGACAGATTTTAAGGACAATTTGATTCTGTAAATAGCTGCATCATTTTACGAGGTTGCAGGTAAAATTTGCACCAAAGGCTTACTAGCCAATACAACAAAGTTTAAAAAGATATTACAATTCTAGACTAACCCTAGTTTATGCTTTTACTTGGTATGTAAAGTCTACCTGTTTGTTTGAAGGCCCACTTTGTACAGAGCATGTGTGATCTGCCCACATGCTAGAATGGCTCCATGCCGGCCATGGAGGTCAATACCCACAGCCATGGTCAACAGCTGCGGCAAAACTGAAACCGACCAGGAGGAAAGAGGGTAACTCTCCACTCATAATCTTTAATTACAGGTTTCCGCCAGTTTTAGAAAAGCATTGTTTCGTGAGAAGTTTAAGTAAGACGGTGGCTGAGGGAACAGGTATGGTGACATTGTTTACCTGTTGTTGCCATATAATCAGGTACTTGAGGCGTCAAGTTGTGGAGTGCTTTAGTAGCGAGTCTCCGGATTCACTGCAAAATACACACACACACAAAGATGAATAGAATAATTAATAAAAACAAAGCAGTATCTTTTTCACATTTGGCAACATTATTAATGTACTTACCTATCCCAGTGGTTGATCTTCATAGCTACTAAATGGTCAATCATGGATTTGGTGTACTCAGGAAAAACTGCTATATAGACACTTTGATAACAATAATAAAATTAGCTACACACATAACACATATCAGCTTTATACATGTTTCTGTAACCAATCAAATGAGCAAACATCCATTTCAGCCAGCTTTAAATCACATTGCACAATACATTGTTCTATATTCAGTCGTCCTGAGGCTAGCATCTTTCTCCATTTTCACTGTTTGAATGTTTGCTCTGTTGGTGACACATTGCTGCCAAAAGTTACAACTGCACTGCGCTGGCTTCAATATACACATTTCAGATGTCTATGCTTATATACTGCATAATTAGGTTACAGTATGAACACAAGACTTTAGTGCCATAACAACTTTGTTACGCTAAACCAAAGGAACTCATGCAATCATGTGATGATGTCCTGTAAACTTTACATAAAGGTGGACGTGCCGCGGGTGCACAGCCGACACCTGCCCGTTCACCTGAAGCTGGTGGGTGGGTCGCACTGACAAACTCAGGCCTGAGACATGCTCGATATGTAGAGAACATGACTATCACAAGGTAGCCACTTCAACGGAATCTGACCTTATTTTGCCCTCAGTCACTCATGAAAGAATGAGTTATGACATTTCTCAGAGGCTTCACTTTTAGAAATGAAGCAGGATCGTCTCTAAATACAGTCTATAGTGACCACACATCACACTTCTGGTCTGAATTATTTTTTTTTTTTGTTCTTGTTACTTATGGTAGTGTGTTTAACCAGTGGCAACACGAACAATGTCGTTCCATGGTCAGCAATTGACAGATGACAATAGTTTATTTATTTAGACTGCTGGGATCTGTAGATTGATAAGCATTTTAGATGTATCATTTAACTATCTATTTAGTAATTAATAGACAAACCCCTAAGAAAATCATAATGTAGATGTATGTAAATGTATTTCTTACCCTGATGTTCAATCACATTGTTGATTTCCGACGGCGTGGTGGTCTGCTGCTGTTAATCTGACTATACCATGAGGAAATGTCCCCTGTGGAGACACAAGCAACCGACAAAGTTTTCGCTGCATTTCGTGATTCAAAGTTGCTTATATTATTAAACACTGAGCAAATGATTGTGAGATGAAAACACAATTTAGTAGAATTCAAGAAAATACTCAGATAGAGTCATAACTGAAGATACTACTTCAAATGGAGCTTTTGTAGTACCTGCACCATACTGGGAGGTGATTACTTTTACTTAGAAGGTTCTCACTAACAAGGCAAGTTTGAGCATGAGCTGATAAGTATTTGGCAATTGAATAGACTCCAAATCCACAGTGATTCTGTTAGTCACAATGTTGATGTAGTCATGCTGAGGTCGCGAACCTCCTCTGCCGACATTCTATGAAGCCGACGAATGAACTCCTATCCTAACACATACATCTTCCTAGTTAACAATTATAGCAGTATTCAAAGAGAAGCTTACAGAGGCGGCGAAGTAACATTTCGATAGAACGCTGCTGCGATCGCGAAGCACTGGGGAGAGACGCACAAAAATATCGGTTAATATTATTCCCAAATGCAGATGAAGGTACTGATTTGGAGACAGTTGTTTTCCCATCGTATTTAAAAATTAAAGATAAATCTGATGGTGCGGTAATATGAAAAAATTAAAAACAAAATCGATGTGTTAAGTCCACTTTATAGTCGTTTGTTTTGCATGGTTTCTATCACTTCTGTGCTAGACAGATACTTCAATATTTACTAGAAATTCCTGTAGTTAACACTTGAATTAATTTAGGATGCATATGCATTTTAAAAAAAACAACTTCCTATGCAGCTTAAAAATGGCAAATATTTACACACACACCCACACACAGAGCAATACTGATATTCAATTGCACACCAGCAGTGGGCAGACTTCTTAATATCATATGAATGACTCAGATTAAATGATGAGTTTTTCAATTACATCATTACCATCATTTGTGATTGCAAACAGGGTTGTTGCACACAATGATTAAACTCGTAATATGATTAACCATGACTCTTCCGCCTTAGCCTGAACATTCCCTCAGGATTCTGCATTGTTTCTGTGGGTGGATGTGAGAATGTGGTAGCCAAATGAAACTCATCTATACATCACTCTGTAAACTAGGAACTGTGCTCTCATTTGTTTGCTTTCCCTTCATATACCCTTCCAAACAGCAGATACAGCGTGGAAAATTCAACTGCCCCAGATTGAGCTCTACTGACTTGAAACTTTCTTGAATACATTGAGACATAAAAGGATATTCTGAATTATGTGTGCATTCAACAGTATACATTTATCTTAAACTAGACAGGAATACAAATGGATGGAGTGTGCCCCCAAGCCACTTAGTGCCGCACTGACAAAATTGAGTTTTCTGTAAATGTCCAATCAAGTATGATGAACAGAAGACAGGAACCAGCTTGTTTTAGCATTGCTAAGAGTTGAAACCCATTGCCGAAACCTGGCAGTCCTTGGGCTAGAGAAAGGGGGAGTATCGCGACTGCTGCTGATAATTTGCAGGAGTTTCAAACTGACATTGCAGAGCTGGGTCTACACATCACACCACGGTCCATACATGCAAGACAATACAAAGTCAAGGAATTCCTACTATTGTCAAAGACTGAATGCACGTCACTGGGTAATGTCACTTCCCTGCACTGGTTGCTCATCAGACAGATCTTCAAACGCACCTTTTATTTTTAAACTATATGAATAGAAACATTTTGCGTCTAGCTTACAAACCAAAACAACAGTACGTTAATCTTTGTGCACCAAACATTCCAATACTTTTAACAGAGCAAAATTCAGCTCTATTAGTTTAGTAATAATAATGAAAATAATACGGTTTCTTCAAACCTTTCTGTCAAATTCAGCGCCGTAGCCCCAATCCACAGCTACTGTGTGATGTATCAAACTGCAAACTGGACATGTAAAAGCTTCCCTACATACTGAAAGGTCTATAGGTTTTGATTTGTCTATTTTGCTTCATTTTATGTAGTTGCTTTTTTTTAAAAAAAAAAGTATTATTTTTTTTTATCATTAGCTATTTTTATCTGTGCCTGTACATAATTTCTCTACATTCCTTGTAAACTTGCTTGTGGGGTTTTTAGTTTTTTAAGCTGAATCTAAAATTCACACATAACCAACAGCTGACTCAAAACTACTTTTTCTTGTTTTCCACTCACCTACTTACTAATTTACCAAAAATAAAGTATGCCACTGACTGAGGCAATATGATCTTCATTGTCCCTCTGGTATTTAGAATACAAAAATTAAACTGCTACTCAAACTTGAAGCCTACTCCAATATATATGCATATAAACAGCACCACATGGGGACATGTGTTGGCTGTGTGAGGACATGCAAGACCGATATGGCACGGACAAACTGGTCTGAGGCAGTGGAAACATCTTAAAGGCAAACTGTGCAGCTTCTATTCCAATTGCAATCATAACGGCATTTCTAAGAGCTGCAGTCAAATGATTTGACTCATTTCTTCACATTACATGTAATCCCTTGATTACAGCCGTTTCTCTATACAACTTTTTATTAGATTGGATACAGCCTCCATTTTGAACTATATTACATTAATTAGAGAGGCATTACTAATTCTAAGCTGCATTTGTTTTAGATAGGCATGGCAAATTAACTCAACAGTGTGTCTAGACTGCTCAGTAGCATAAACGCTGAGTTTGCTTTAACAATAAACAGCAGCAAGACTAATTCTAAAGACAACTAATGAAATGGTGATTACAAAAAGGTGAAGTTTTTAATTTGCATTTTCCTGGTAGAGGAAGGATAATAGTTGTCCTCTGGAGAAAGAGGATGTGTTTTTATGTATGTTTTTTTGTCACAAGGTAAATTACCCCTTTGATCCACACGTAAGCTTAAGATTCACTCCTATGTGTAGTAGTGATCTGTGTGTATATTATATGGGAAGTTTACCTGGCAAGCTGAGTGACAAAAGGTTCGAGCTCCTTGGGTTCATAAGCCCTTGCGAAAGACCAGCAGACATAGCAGGCAGCATCACGCACATTGGAACCAACACTGCATGCTCCTCTCTTTTCCTCGTAGGTTAGGGACTTGATAATGAGTGGCACAACTGCAAAAAGACACCACAGTGAGATGAGAAGTTGTCAGAAATATCAGACATATATATTACATAAACTGCATGCAGTCTTTGTGGTAAACAGAGTTCAAAGATCTCTACTTTAGCTTCACACTTGATCCCCAAAATCTTGACTTTTGACTGCACAGAGCAATTCCAGCGACTGCAATACACCTGCAAGCTAGCATAAGTCGAGTTCATAAGTCTTCTCAGGGTGAGATTATCAACAATAAAGTAAGTGATATTTGTACATAATATCAGGTAAAATAAGCACAACATGATTCACACTCAGATCTTAAAAATGACCCACCTATTATTTAGGATGATTTTCAAAATAAATTTGTTTCATAATAAAATATTTGTTTGAACAGAAAATTATAGGATAAAGGGTAGCTAGGAACTCACTTCTGTTTTAAAGTCTTTACTTATTTAATGGTGTATATTAAAGTATGCAAATGTCATGCTGATCATGGCAACCTGTTACTAAACTTTTATTTATGTTAGTTTATTTTTTCTGTGGACAATTCCACAAAAGACAGAGACGGAGCCAGAAAGGAGAAGACTGATTGAGAGCCCCCCTTATGTAAATCATTGCTTGAGGCTTGACTAATATCAAGTACATCAGTGTTGCCCGAGGGCCTTGCTGTTTACACCGAAGCTCCCACCCACTGGTGAGACAACGCCTCAAAGTGAGAAACTCACCACACAACAAATATCAAACATATTCACCATCACACACATTCACCCACTGAACTCTAAGCACGCACTGAAGCGGGTATCCTGACCAGAAAGAGGCACTGGCCGTGAAGCGTGGAGCAGCACACTGCAGGCCGAATAAACAGGAGAAGACTCGGTCTCTTCAGCTAAAGAAGGTGGGTTGTTTTCTTCATTTTTCTCTCTCTTTTTTTTTTTTTTTTTATTAAAAAGGAAGTTAAATTTACTTATTTTCAGCACTCTATCAAAGCCTTTCTATGTCACTGGATAAGACTGTGATTTGTAATGGTGTTGCTCACCATATCATAGGCTGCATTTAGGGATCGAGCTAAGTGTGCACCTGTTACCTGTTGATCTGAATTAGTCCCTGCTCAGACTGCAGTAACTGATCCACAGGTAAATACCTGGCCTCTGCAGACAACCTTTGCAACAGGTCTAAAATACTTACTTAGATAGTGTGGTCTTCTTTTAAGAATAGAATATTTAGAAGTGGTTAAAAAAAAAAAAAAAAAAAAACTTACCTGAGCTCATTGGAGCCAAAATTTAAAATAAATACATTTAGAGCCTTCATTTTTGAAAGAAATGTCAAAACAAAATGTTTTAGCTGGATTATACTGATAGTAAAGACTTGTTAAAAGAGGCCTTTTGAAAGACTTTTACTTCTTAAGAAGGGAGTGGTTTCGAACGCTATCACAGTTGGACAAAAACTTGAGTGACAACTTCTTGCGACAGCCCATGACAAGCAGGTTCCTCCGAGTCCGCCCAGCAACACTGAACTTACAGCTTTAGGTGATGCTTCATTTCAAAAGCCTTAAGTGTTACGGATGCCACCCCCTTCACAGTTTCACTAATGGCTTGCTGATATTCTTCAGCTAACGTGAGCGTTGTATCAGAAAAACTATTAAAACAATTACTTCCCATGCACATGCGGCTCCCGAGTTGGTGAGCTCATCCAGTGATAAATTCATCCCGCAGGTGTAGTCATGGGAAGCAGGTGGCTCATGGTTCCCACGCCGACAGCGCAGAGTTTAGTAAGGTTGAGAGAGTGAGAGCATGTCTCTACATGCCCTCGAGGTTTGAGCTAGAAAGTGTGTAGTCTAACTGTCTAGTGGATTAGCGGCTCTCTAACATTAGAGGCCTGATGAGTGAAGCGATATCAAAACGATTGCCAGGTGAATGTGCAGACCATGTGGAGGTGTTTGTAGGCGGCTATCAATCAACAAAACAAAAAACAAAAACAAAACTAGGACACAACTGCATCTATGCAAACATATGGCTAGATTTTTGCATATGATATGCTAATTTACATATTTAGGTACATTTCTGTTTGGTGTCCGCACCAGTGCAAAGTAACAGTTGCAAAAATACATTAGCCCGAGGGCTTGGTGTTTTGTGCAGCTAGAGATTTTCTGGCTGAGCAGCTGGAGAAACACTCAGGGAAAAATTAACCACTCTTTACCATAACCAGTCAAACAACTTCATCAGGCTTTATCATTTCTTGACAGCAAGCTCGGGAATCTGCTGCAGACTAGGGTTGGATGTTTGGATGGCTATACTGGCTATGGGAAATTGGCCTAGTCCACTGCCAGTTGTGATTTTTCTTTTTGTTGTTGTTTTATATATATATATATATATATATATATATATATATATATATATATATTCTTAGTGGGGTGAGTTTTGTATTTTGTTTTTCCTGATTTATTGGCATATTTCCTTTTGAATAGAGGCACTTCAGTAAAATCTAAACCATTCCTAATTCCTCAACTATGACATGTTGCACTTTTCTTTCAGAATAAAGATGGAAACTGTTCAGGAACGCAAGCCAAAAAGACCCCACTATATTCCCCGACCACCAGGCAAACCCTTCAAGTACCAGTGTTTCCAGTGCCCATTCACCTGCAACGAAAAGTCCCATCTCTTCAACCATATGAAATACAACTTGTGTGAAAACTCCATCTCTCTGGTGTCACAGAAAAGTGGGCAAACAGCCCGACAGATGAAGGCTACAGCAAAGGGAGCCCCTCTTAAAGCTACAACTGTCCAACCAGCAGTTCAGAACAATAATCCTGAGAAACACGGAGCCGAAGAGAACAAAGCTGAGAGCAGAGATGACACAGAAGAAGTAGATGTTGGGTGTGACAGTCCAGTCAGCAAGGACAGTCAGAGAGTGACAAAGCCAAATACAGTTTCTGAGAGAGAGGGCACGGAAAGCAACGAGGGCAAAGATCAGACACGCCCATCTGCTTTCTCACCTGTCACACCCAACTGTGATGGGGCAGAAGCTTTCAAGACATCTGTGAAGCAGACTGAGGATTTGCAAGCTCCTGTTCCCACTTTCAACCACCCGCGCTTCCCTTGGGGCACGGTTTCATCATCCGTTCCTTTAAAACCATTCGCCCCTCTCTTAGTTCCCGAATATTCTCCTTATCTCGTGCCTGATAGACACCTATATCCACCTTACTATCTTCCAGGAAATCACCGTGTGAATGAGCCAAGCTCTCCTTCCTTCCAGACAGATTTTCTGGATCCCCAGAGGCCTATGGTACAACAACCAATTAACCCACCACACACTTCCCCATTTCCCTCTTTCCCATACAAGTACTGCCATCCTCTTCACCCAGGCCATCCTCTACCTTACACCCTGTACAGACCCCATGAGCTTTCCATGCCAATTACAGGACACAGATATATTCCTTTGGATTTGTATAGCCCAACCCTTGGTCCTAAAGACTATAGCTTGTACATCCATTCGCATGCCAGTCTCAACCCCCCACACACTTCTACACAAGCAGAGGGCCACCACGGACAAAGTGGAGACAAGACAACAAGGCTGAGCCCCAAAGAGGGCTGTTCAGCTCTGGGGTCTCCTGACAGGCCCAGTCAGGCTCACATCATCCAGAGAGACACAGAGGTCCCACAGTACACCAACATTGGTGAGCCACAGATCAGTCCCCAGCTAGGAAACACAGTGGTACAACCCATGAAAAATGACTTAAGACCAGAGGAGTGTGTCGAAATGTCAGCTCAGCCCATAGACAGAGGGTAAGTAAACTTTAAAAATTTGCATTTATCAATTTAACAGTGTATTTCTGTTCATTGTTATGATACTGTTATGTTGTTTTACTTCATGGTTTTGGCCTTTTATTTTCAGATCAGCTGAGAGCAGCAGGTATTGCTCCATGTCTCTTTCTGAGCCACGTCCTGAAATTTCGTCAGAGCATCATGACAGCACAGATGATGTGGCTCCCCTCAACCTCTCAACAAGAAACCAAGACAAAGAAGAATATCAGTCTGACCAAAGGCTATGGTGCTTAGACACAGTGAAGTCAAAGGAGCATGAGACACCTCTGAACCTCAGCCTCAGAACTTCTCAGACCAGCCCTGAACACAGGTTTCCACCGAGCACTTCAGGAGATCTTCAGCAGAGCCCTATTGAAAAACTGGATGAAGAGTCTTGTGACCAGAGGCAGACTGCTGCTCTGGCACTCTGTCAGCTAGCCATTGGGAGCTCTGCAGCCTCTTCATACGACTTCAGTACTGTAGACAAGCCCTCAACAGATTCCACAGATGTGAAAAGTCCTGTTTCTCAAGAGAAGAGCAAACAAACTACCAGGGCTAAGGCAACCGGCATGAAGAGACCACACAGTGGGCAGGCTAAAAACAAATGCCATAAACCAAAGAGAGTCAAAGCACCTGAGCGGGTTCTGAGGAGGAGACCTCGTTGCTGCTAACAACCAAACTTTGACTGCCAAATAATATTTGGTAATAAAGACTATCTCTGATCTTAACACTGAAAGCCTCATTAACAGACTTCTTATAGTCTTGATTTAACACTGTTTTAGCCAATAGCTTAAAAAAGTTACATGCAAAACAATGTTTGTTTTTAATCTCAGACTGGAATTGGACGTTTGTTACCGACAACTGACAATTGTAATGTAATGTACTGTGTATAAAGGTGTGTAATAAAAGTTATCTTGTTTACGTAATTTTGTGCATCATACATTAATTCTTAATATCAAATCACATACCATCTGTCAGTCTGGAAGGCAGCAGCAGTCCTCTTCTACCCAGTTCAGCAAGTGCTAGGCAGCCTCCATGCCAGGCATTATCTGTTTCCTGGAAGCTTCAAGATCAAAACGCATGCAGAGCGGGTCAAGACATAGAACATGAAAGAATTGCCCCTCTATGATACATGGCAGGATAAGCAACAGAGAGCGCCAAAATGCCCCAAGCGTAAATCTACCTGAAGCAGTCCAGCACTGATCCAACCACCTCATCTGCCAGCTCCTTGGGAAGCCTCCCAGTCACCCTCCCAATGCTGAGGGGTGAAACAAATAATTGTAGCAAATCAATTCTTTCTCATGAGGTGCTTTTGACATGACAAAATACCAAAGACAAGTAGAAACACAGACAACATGTTTGTTATCAACAGTTCAAGTTTAGCAAGTATCATATGAAAAGACTGTTACCCCTTTGCTGCAGACCAGCGCACAATTGTTTCCTTATCTTTCAGTCCCACCAGCAGATGCTCTGTAGAATAACATTCAAATTAGATTTTCTTTTTTTTAAAACATAAGTCCTGTAACAACAAACATTTTAAATTGATTGGAAGCAGAAACTGACCAATGACAGTTTCCACCTCCTCAGGAATGTCGTAGTCCTCCTCCTGCTCTTCTGCCTCCACTTCAGAGGTTACACCAGTACTGGCTGCAGCTGACTGGGAAACAGAAAGGTTTGCTGCCAAGGAGCGGCTGCCTCTCTGATACCTAAAAATAATATAAATACATATTTTAAAAAGTACACACAATAAATGCATTTTTGCTTATTTTATTTGTGATGGGTGACTTAATATATAAAAACCAACTGGTATTAAATCTGACCTCCAAGCAGCTAAACGTGCCTTCAAGAAGGTAAGGCCGAGCCTCTGGGTTAGTTTGACACCAAGCTTCCTCAGCATGGCCTCGCTGCTCTCTGAAAGACGCTTCTTTTCCAGACACTGTAGAACTGCAGGAGCTGGGCAAATCACCATACCAAACACATAAAGACATATTTATTACATGTTAGAATATACAGGAATACATACAGTTTGTGGAAATGTTTGCTTAAAACTCGAGTGCAATATTTTTCCATGTAGTGAAACTGTTAAATAATTAGGTTGCATACAATCACTCTGCTCATCACAGAGAAATAATCTACACTGCAATTAACAAGAATCGAATGCCAGCTATAAAGAAGCACTAGATAGCATGTCACTCATATACTCAGGGAACATATTTATATACAGAAAGGATCAGTTATCAACGAATATAGTAGAATTAATAGTTGTCTGAATTCAATTATTTCTCCTCTGATGTGTTAATAGATTTATAAGTACATCCTTAATTCCAAAAAAAGCTGGGATGCTGTACCAGATGTTAATAAAAATGGAATGCAATGATTTACAAATCTCACAAATCCATATTTTATTCAGAGGATCATGACAAATATTAACGTATTTTCAATTTGATGGCAGCGACACATCTCTGAAAGGTGGTATGGGTCTAAAAACATCTGGAAAAGTAAGTGTTACTAAAAAGAAACAGCTGCAGGAACATTTTACATCTAATTTGGTTAATTGGCAACAGATCACTAACATGACTATGAAAAGAGAATCTTACAGGGGCAGAGTTTCTCAGAAGTAAAGATGGGCAGAGGTTCAAAAATCTACAACAAAAAAAAAGGCATCTACAAATTGTGGACCAATTTCTGAATTATGTTCCTCAATATAAAATTGTGAAGACCATCTTTAGTACATAATATCATTAAAGGATTCACATAATCTGGAGCAATCACTGTGCACAAGGGAAAGGCAGAAAATGAAAGAAAAAAAAAAAGATGCTCATGATCTTCAGGCCATGAGGTGGCACTGCATGGAAATCACTGCATGGGCTCAGGAATACTTCCAGAAAATATTGTCTGTGTGCACAGATCGCAGTGTCATCCACTAATGCAGGTTAAATTAGTTCTTATATAGTGCTTTTCTACTCTGAGCACTCAAAGTGCTTATACAACACATTTGCATTCACCCATTCATACAAGCACTTCCATATGTATCCAAGCTAAGTGCTTACTGTCTACCATTCACGCACATTCGTACTCCAACGTTTGCGTCGGAGAGCAACTTGGGGTTCCGTATCTTGCCCAAGGATACAGGAATCTAACCAAAAAAAGGTTAAAGCTCTGGCATGCAAAGAAGAAGCCACATCCAAACATGATCCAAAAATGCTGCCATTCATTTAAAATGGACAACATTCTTCTCCCAAAGTTCAGCAACTGGTCTCCTCTGCTCCTAGATGAGGGGATGCTACACAGTAGTAAACATTTTTTTGACATGTGTTCCTGCCATCAAATTCAATCACATTATTTTCTTCATTGTGAATAAAATACAGGTTTATGAGCTTCATAAACCATTACATTCAGTTTTTGTTTACATTTTACACAGCATCCCAGCATTTCTGGAATTGGGATTGTAGAAACAATGGTGCTACAAAAGGCAAATGCAGTCGAACAGTGAATACAAATACAAAAAACTCAAGCTTCATTGACGTTTTTTATTTGCTACCCACACACATAGAGAAAAGTCTTTATTTATTACTTTCCTGTGGATAAATATAACAGGAAAAAGAAACTTACCATACTGTAAGAGGTCGTCTCGTTTTCCATGCTTGAAGAGCTTTGCCTGGAACATGGATTAAAAACAAGGCGCATCATCAACTCGACTCGTCAGCCTATAGACTCCGAAACTGGTCTATAGTTTAGGGGTCTATAGACCAGAGAGGTAAAAATGCCCAAACAGATGGACAGATGGGCGGACATGTGAAAATCGTGTTGCACATATTTGAAGGGTAAAGAACTCATGCCAAATTTCATGGTTCCGCTCCTTGTGGTTTTGGAGTCTATAGACTGGAAAGGTAAAACCTCAAAGAGAGACGCCCAGCAAGACAGACAGCTGGATAGAAAACTAATATAGATATATGGCAGCTAATGTATGGCAAAAGTAATTATTTTGTTTTCGAGCTAAAAACAAAAGCTTTCAGAAATCCCATTTAAAGTAGATATTTTCTTACCTTTTTTTTTCTTTGAATGCTGATTAAAGCACATCACTATGACTAAGTACATACAGCCAGTTCTGAATGCCCTAAGCAACACCTCAGCTCCAGGTACACTTCACAAACATTACGTACAAAGCAACACTTTTTAAAACATATTATGCAAGTTTATGTGCCACTTACATAAAACTAATGTACTTGCTTGAAGGCTGCATTAGACCATCAAAAGAAGCCTTCATCCATATGAAGGTGTAACATGAGAGAGTTTAACTAGGACAAGTGCATTTCATTGAAAGCACTCAGCGGCATTCTCGTTAGCTTTAATAAAAATTTAAAAAAAATTTAAAAAGCTTAAAGCAGCAGATTAACCTAAGTTAAGTCACTCGAAGCAACAGATCCCACACATGCAGCAGGTGCATAACACACCTGCTAAAACCACACAGGGTATTGTTTGAAACATACCAGTCATGTCTGCTCTTGTAAATCACCCTCGGCAAGTTTTAATCCACACAAATTACACTGCCTTCAAACACGCATGCACACACAGGCGGGTGTGCACATGAGACACAAGCTTGAGTGTGACTGTGTATGTTTACCAGAGACTGCAGAGCACCATCCAACACCACAATGTTTCTTAATGAATGATCACTGCTCTGGGATATAGTGGTTAGACTCCAGTCCAAAAAGTCTCCAAGGCGCTTCTGTTTCACATCAGGGCGTGTCATAAACCTGCAGAGTCACGTAAAATAAGACAAGAATATAATAAAAGACTTTACGTGAAGAGCTTGTTGACACTAAACATCTCACGAGCAACCGTGCCATCTACAGGCTAGCGGCCTAATTACAGGTAAATGGTTTACATTTACATTAAGCATCCATATTAAATAGAATGTAAAACATCTATTCAATTTATATAAATAAATATTATCTATCTATTAAGACATATATGCAACCATGGGCAAAATGCTTTGATAATAATGTTGCTATGGTTTTCAATTAAAAAATATTTTATTTAGTATACATTTAATAGTAACCGTGTACATTCAGAACAGAAAAACATAAAGGCGCAAAATTAATAACATCATAACTGTTTTTTAATTTCACTTTGACAGTGTAACTAATCAAATAATTAAGGGTAAGGACATTTGAAAAATAGCCTGGTTTACACCAGATTGTAGAAAACCAAAACCTTTTTATTCACCCAGGTTACACTTTACAGGTGCTGTTGATTTGAAATTTTTTTGTTTTATTTTGATGCTTTCACTGCATTAAGGCATTGTAAACCTACATAGGTTTTTATGTTCTTATCTTCTATGTTAAGCACACTGTAATGAAATGTGCTATATGAATAAAAATGCCATTGCCATTGATTAATTTTGCCTCTGTATACAGCCACAGTGGATTTTAAATCAAAAGGCAGGGCTGAAGGGCAGGGGTGAACAGGGCTACACTCTGCTCAGATTCAGCCAACTACTACAAAACTAATTGGATGACATTTAACAGTGCAAATGAATAATGATCCAAAGTACCATCTATTGGGATATTTTTCATTGTTCCACTCCACATGTTCCAACACTTTGATGATCACTCATTATATCAAATGTATCATTTAGATAGAGGGTAGTAATAACTGCACAAAGTTTGCAACTCATCAGCAGGATGGTCTTCTTTTAAGCATTAGAGTGGATCGAGATTTATAACTTTGTCGCTAAATCCGGGTGACTGGAGTACGTAACCGACAACACTGTTAAACTAAATTCATGGGTGCTGTTTGTGCACTTACTTTGATACCAGTACAGATGCGGCATTCCTCACACTGTCGCTCACGACTAAATAAGCCTGCAAAAAATTAATGCTGTTATTCATACTGTATAAAAAAAGAAGCAACTTTAAACAACTCTGCAACAATTTTAAATGACAGAAGTAAATTTAGTGCCACTGACAGTACTGCCACTTGATTTTCATGTTAAAAGGTTGCACTGTTGGTGACCTCAGTTTGTATAAGATGGCACATAAACTTAGCACAGAAAGAAAGTATTTCTTTGTTGCAATAATGCTTCTCGGCAGTAAATCTTATACTGTTGGAAAGCTTGTTTATTTCCCCTTAAATGGTGCCACATTTGTAAGAAAAATGCATTGTGCCAATGAAAAACTTGCCAAATCTTATCTATCAATGCCAAATGGCTTATTCTACTCTTGTTTTGAGCTTCTGGTACCCCAGGTGCTGACCATCAGGCTTGTCATCACTGAAGGCAATCTAAGTGCAGAGATATTGAAATAAGATTCTGCAACCAGGGGAAATCCCATATCTCCACATTCTGGGACTGAACTCTATCTTCCAAGATGACAACGCTCGCCCCAACAGAGCAGGTTTATCCGAGACTACCACCAGAATTTGGGAGTTTAGAAGATGGAATGGCCTGCCTGCAGTCCTAACCTCAACCCCATTGAACACTTGAGAGATCAGCTTGGGCGTGCTGTTCGTGCCCGAGTGACCAACACAACTACATTGACTGACTTGTGACAAAATGCTGGTTGAAGAATGGGATGCCATCCCACAGCAGTGTGTGACCAAGCTGGAGACCAGCAAGAGCCAGGCTGTGTATGGTTCTTCTACATGCTACTGAGGCCTATTTTTGTTAAATGAATAAATTGTAAAATTGCCAATATGTTTCTGTTTCTTAAGCCTTCAATCATCGACACCAGTCAAGAGTCAATAGTAAAATAAGATGTTTGGCATTGGTAGAGAAGATTTGATGAGTTTTTCATGGGTGCAAACCACATACTCAACTCTGCTGCCCAATCCACAAGTGCATTTTCCTTACAAATGTGGCACAATTTAAGGGGAAATAAACAGGCTTCCCAAGAATATAAGATTGTTACAACAAAGAAATAATCAACCAAACACAAATTACCTTACTTTTTGTGCAAAGCTTATTTATCCTTTGAGAGCGAAGGTGCTTTGTCAGAGCCTCCACTATGTCACAAATATCACGGAAATATAGCAATTACACTTTTAGATCTATCAATCCTGAAAATGTCGTGTCATTAAAAATGGAGACACACACCAGTTACTCTAACAAATAAAAACATTAGATCACATAGGTATATCTAACCTTGGCAATAGCTAGAATACGGTCCATGATGGGCTCTCTAGCCTTACCACCATCTGGTTCCAGGTGGCCATCCAGACGAGAAAGGTCAAAAGGTATGAGGCAGGTCATAGATAGCCATAACAACAACATGTAGCGCGTTTCCCAAGTCTGCAATAAGTAAATAATTAAAGACACTACTGTTAAATGTTTACCAAAACAATATATATTATTGCCTGGAGGAGGTGTAATTGATGCATGAGTGTGTGAAGTTATGATTCTTCCCTTTAAAGCCTCACCTCAGAGTCACAGGGATCCTGTCTGGACATCAGATCCAGAACCGGCTGGACATCGGCCACCTCATGAGGAAAAAGCTGCATGAAGATTTTATAGCCTCTGACCTAACCAGAAATGAACAAACACATAGGAGAACTGCTGAATTTTCTGGATAAGAGGTCCATGAGTACAATCACCACTGCAGCTTTTACTCTGTACAGTGCAGTCTGGAGGTTTTTATTGAGAAAACTGACCTTGCAGATTATATAGAGGAACTTGAAGCCCAAATGAACCAATGAAGGTGGAGATTTCTCACTCCTCACAAAGTCCAGTATCATATTTAACATCCATTCTAGCAGAAAAAAGTAAATATTTGTGTTCATAGGTGATAAGTGACTTTACAGTCCTTCTAAAAGCTGCATTTAGAGTAATATAGTACCTAGATGCGGGTCCAGCAGATGAGGCTGCTCTTGATATCTGTTCATTATCACTAGAGGGAGAAATTGGAAGATCGTCACGTCTCCAAATCAATCATTTAAAACTCTTTATTTGGGGGTGCTGATTTATTTGTAGCTGTCTCACCTAGGAACCTGTCTATCGTCGACTCCCTTGTCGTCAGTTCTGCGTGGACCTCCGCCAGGCTAGAGATGAGGGCTTTGGTCTCCCCTCTCTCACTGAAGCTGCCCAGAGTTTTGACAATAGCGTCCGCATCTTCTCCTCCTTCACCACCGGAACACCCATTCTCCGTCTCCGACAGAGCCATTCTCGCAAATCTTTAGCACAACGATTATCTTTGTTGTGAGTGATGACCAATGACTGTATAAAAGATCACAGGTTAGCTAGCTAATATTAGCTAATATCTGTCAAGCAAATAAAGTTGAGAGGTGGAAATTATCCCGGGAAATGGATAAATTTACATAAAACTATATAATGACGCTAGATGCGTAGGTAGTTTGAAGAGTATTTTCGTGAAATGTGACCGCTCTTGAGGTTAAATTAGCTTCAATGAACGCGTATATTGTTGATATCTATAAAGATGCAGCTAGCTGTTGAACTCGCGCCCCGCCCCGATACGGCAAGCGGGATGGTTCACATAGCTCGCAGGGATAAACGGTCACGTGATCTTTAAACCGCATTGATGCTGCACTTGTAAGTCTTCATAGTCATTGATTTGTGGAAGCAATATCTGTGCACAGACGCTGGTCTGGCTGCATATGATGGCCCATTAAGTTATCAAGACGTTTTAATGTTGGTTTTCCTTTAATTTACCACCCATCTGTATAAATCTTCTTTCGGGTTTACTTTTAGGTTTGCTACAGTGACTCATCTGCATCCATCTGACCCTATTCCTAGCATCCTTTGTCATCTTCATTATATCCACTAGCCTTCTTTTTCTTTCCCTCCTGTCAGCCTGGCAGCTTCGTCTTCAACATCTTTTGTCCAATATATCCACTATCCCTTCTCTGCACATGTCCAAACCATCTCAGTCTTGCCTCTCTAACTTTGTCTCCAAAACAGTCAACCTGAGCTGTCCCTCTGATATATTCATTTCTAATCTTGTCCATCCTGGTCACTCCCAATGGAAATCCTAAACTCTGTCACTTCCAGCTCTTCCTCCTGTCTTTTTGTCAGTGCCATCATCTCCAAATCATACATCATAGCAGGTCTCACTACCATCTTGTAAGCCTTCCCTTTCACCCATGCTGCTATCCTTCTGTCACAAATCACCCCTGAAACTCATCTCCACCCACTCCACGCTCTCTTCTTCACTGTCCGTTGCTTTGGATTTGTTGACCCCAGATATGTAAACTCACCTACCTTGGTGGTAAACAGTCTAACAACCCGGAAGAAGTGATGTTGGGGTTAAATGCTCAGTAAGAGGTGAAATGAGTTCTTTACAGAGAACGGTTTTCACACTAGATAAATAAATTCAGCTAGTCTAGATAAACACTTCATCATCATCTGAGGATTTATTGTTGGTTAAACTGTTGACAACAAGTCTTTGCATGGATTCATTAATATACAGCAGCATTTTGTGTAAGTAGTGTGTCAACCTTAATGACATTAGTAGCCAAGCCACTATAATGCAGATAAAATATTGCATCCACAATGAAAGTCTGATTTGTTCTTAAAGGAATCCTTTATTCATAAATTAATTTTTTTTTAAAAGAGTTTTAAGTTGACTCTATTGGTGTGTAGTACAGACTTTTGATTTGCATGTTTTATTTCATGTTTAAATGTAAGCAACCTTTATTTAACTCACTGTAGTACTTTATACAAAATACATTATTTATGGATTCTGTTTTAAAATTTTGATGTCAGATGAGATTGTTTTGTTATGTTAGTTCAGCTTTTTCAACACAATACAGGAGTCATTACAGTGTTAGATGTGCTGTTTAGTGTCCTCACACACTGTTTTTGGTCAAATAAGCAAACCCCCATAGCACGTAGCTTGAATTTAAGACTGCAATGCTTTCTAAGAGCAGCTGTGAGTGCGAATATGAGTTTATTTCAACAGGGTCTTCATAACCCTTATGGAAGAGCCTCTGTAACCACCACCAAAGTGGTTCCAGTGATTCAAGTAGTGGAAGAGCTGGTAAAGCTGGTTCCTCTTTGCAAATCCTGGTGCTTGGGGAATCTTGCTGTGGTATGCAGAGTAAAAAGTGCTGTTGAAGCCACCAAACATCCCCGAGATACCCAGCTCAAACTCTGAGTGGCCGAAGAAGGAAGCAGGGTCAAAAGTGACTGGGCCGTCTGCACACTCTGCCACGTTTCCTCCCCATAAATCTCCATGCAGGAGAGCAGGGACGATCTCCACATCTTTGAAAAACTGAGGAATCTTCAGCTGGAAATAAGACACATAATATGTATATTACATTGCTGATACAATCATAGGGACTTAAATTTAATTTCAGACAGGGTCAAATTGAGGGTGCACCTGTAGTTGGGCCCATAGTTCTCTGGTCTCCCTGTCTCCATATGATTTCTCCACCATGTTAAGCTGGTGCTGCAGCCTCTGCTGGGAGTAGAATGACACCCAGTCGCTCTGCCATTGATTGTCCTGGAGAGATAAGAAAGACAAGAAACTGTCATACTGCTGAAATTCACTCGTCTTGAAGACTTAGAGACGACACATGTACAGTACAACAATAAAGTTTCCCCTTGGACAGAGTCAGTATATAGAGACCTATACGTGGATTTTACCTGTGGTATATATCCACAGCATGTAGCTACATGAAAGCCAAATTTTTCAACAGTGGCCATATCTGACTGCCCCGCCCCTTTTCCTGCATACAGTCAAAAAGAGATGAGATAGTAATGAGCAGTCAGCACAAATGTAACACTTAAAATTTGACAGAAATGCATTATTATTCATTGATGTGTACATTTGTCCACACTGACAACTACTAAATTGAAGTTAAACTGAATTACCCACTGTCTGTTGCTCTTTAATTTGTTTTTCCAGTTGTCTCTTGTTGTGAAGATGCAGATCAGCCATCTGCTCTCCAAGTTGCTTTGAGTACCTGCTCATTGTATTTGAAAATAAAGTATTTCGTTTAAAAATGTTTGGAAAACTGCTTCCAAAAATGAATTTATTCACCCAAATTCTACTTTAAAGTGCACTAAAGAAAAAAATGTAGGCGATAGCTCTCTTACTTGCTAAGACCGTTCATGTCCAGATGTTCCATCACAAATACGCAGCCTCCTGTGTCAAGTTCAATCACCTTTATGGGCTTGGGGACTTTCACCGTTTCTGTCTTTAAAATAGCCTCCAAACTGGCCATCTCTCCTTCAAACATCAGTTTAGCCTGCATAAATTAAATACAGAACATTAGAAAATAAATATTTGCATGTCCTATTCACTGAAGCCTGAACTGACCATAGACCAGGATGAACTAACTGAATGGCACAACAGTTAAAAGAAAAGAGAAAAAAAAATGAAAGACTAATAATGAAAAATACCTCGCTTTTGTGATTTATCTTCACAAACACTTTCCCAGTATCAGTGTGATAAGTCTGGCCCTCGCTGATGCATCCGCCTCCAGCACGACCCGCTGGTTTCAGCGTGGTTGTCCCCAGCTCCTTCTTTAACTTGCCCTCCATAGTTGTCACCAGTCCTAGCACAATTACCGCAGGACTAACACCAACAACGGAATGCAAACGCAGTTCCAAAATCTTTCTGACAGTTTCCGTCGCAGCAACCAACGAGGAATCTCGCTCAAAGGAGGATATTGTTTTTCTTCCGTTATGTAAATAAGAATTGAGTGGTAGCCAATCATAAACAAGTCTGGGGTGATTGATTTCTACTTTGCCCAATCGTTGCCATTGATTTGTGACATTTATCCGGTCACGTGAACGTCGTCATGGTGCCAAGTGAGGCTACAGTCGGCAGCACACTTTGATTTTAGCTGTGGTTCTGCAAGAAAACCGACATGAGCAGCAACGAAATGTGTTTACTCCTCGGAGCGACCGGTGTCGGAAAGACGTTGTTGCTCAAACGTCTACAAAATATCCTTTGTGGCTATCTGAATTTCTTTGAAATAGGAGTTAAGGGAACAGTACCAGAAAGCTTAACTAGCGAACCAATTTAGCCCTATCAGCTTGCGTAGGAAAGTAGCTAAGTAACTGATGACAAGGATGTTTATATTGGTCAGCTGCTGTTGTTCACTGTAAAGGCTGACAGCGACTGGAAGGAAAGACCTCCACAATGTCAGTGTCCATTCCCTGGATATTCACGGGTGTAAGTGGAGGATGTGGAGTTTGTGCCTCCAGAAATCCATCACCAGCACCTTGGTTCTTTCAGTGTTGATCTGGAGGCAGTTCTGCTAGCAGCGCCTTCATGTAGGCATTTCACATTGATTTCTATTTTTTTTTCCCCGTTTCCTGTCTAGATAATTGAAAGAGAAGTAATTTGGCACGTATTGATTGTGTGGGACCTAACCCATATAGACTTTAAATTTTTAATAAAATTTAACGTGCCCAAATCAGTGGATTATTAAAAATGTATTATCTGAACTGGTGGCATGATCTTATTTGTGAGGAGACAACTGCTACTTTCTTAGCTGTGACCTCACCAACCTTACTCATAGCAGATATTAAATACATCTTTCATAATTCATAAAATATTGTACAAACATTTGAAAATGTTTACCTTTAAAGCTGATGACGATGCTGTCGTCAGTGGATTTTTTTTTTTTCCCTGACCAATTTTATTTACAGTTCATTGTGCACGGTTTAGATGAATTAGAAACACCTCCTTCAACTCTTCCCACAGTAAGTACTAATGAAAAGTTCAAGTGAGAAGTTCTCCAACACCGCATCCATGTAATTTCTCCATTTCCTTTAAACATCTGTAGGTAGGAACCAACCTGACAGACCTGACCCTAAAGAAGAAGAAGAAGGTGACTGTGCGAGAGCTGGGAGGCTGCATGGGCCCCATATGGCCCAGTTACTTCAAAGACTGCTCCTCTGTCATTGTATGCTCTTTGTATACATACTGTTTATGTTTGAAATAGGTTTAATAAATTAAAAATATTTGAGTAGATCATGTTTTTTTTCTCCATAGTTCATGGTGGATTCAGCCAACACTGTTCAGATATCCTCCTCCTGTATACAGCTGCTGTCAGTACTCTCTGCTGAGCCTTTGAGCAATGCGTCTGTGCTTATTCTCTTCAATAAAAGGTGACACTCACACCATACACATCAGTTCCCACAAATGACTTACCATTCTTACAGGATATCTAGCAGGTTTAATGCAAGATGTATTAACTTTGTATCTCAGGGAAAGGTAATCATTCCATTTGGTTTGCATTTTCTTTTTCCCACAGGGACATGCCTTGCATTATGAGCCTTATAGAGATAAAGTCACTGTTCAGGATGGATGACATTGTTGCCTCTGCTACTCAGCCAATCACAATACTGGAAGCCAGTGCCCGATCTGGAGAGGGACTTAAGGAGGTGTTGAGCTGGCTGGAGTCTGTCATGGTTAAGTGATACACATTCATCAGCTGCTTCATCAGGTACACCTGTACAACTGTTTTTTAATGCAAATATCTAGTCACCCAATAATATGGCAGGACCTCAGTGCCTTTAGGCATGTAGACACAGTCAAGATGACTGCTGACGTTCAAACCAAGAACCACAATGGGCAAGAAAGGTGATTTGTGACTTTGAATATAGCACAGTTGTTGGCGTCAGACTGGCTAGTCTCAGTATTTCAGAAACTGCTGATCTACTGGGATTTTCCATACACAATCATCTCTAGGCGGTTATTAGAATGGGCTGAGAGAAGAGACAATATCCAGTGAGCAGCAGTTCTCTGGCCTTGTTGATGTCAGAGGAGCTAAGAACAGAAAAGGCTGCTGCTGGTGATGTAATGGTGTGAGGGGTATCATTTTTGGCACAGCATTGTTTAAACACCACAGCCTACCTGAGCATTGTTGCTGACCATGTCCATCCCTTTATGACCACAGTGTACTCATTTTCCTTCTTCCAGCAGGATAAAACATAACACATTTCACAAAGCTCAAATCATCTCAAACTGGTTTCATGAACATGACAATGAGTTTGCTGTACTGAAGTGGCCTCAACAGTCACCACATCTCAATCCAACAGAGCACATTTGGGATGTGGTGGAACAGGAGATTCATATGACGGCCGTGCAGCCAAGAAATCTGTGGCAACTGTGTGATGTATCATGTCAGTATGGACCAAAAATGTCTGAGGAATGTTTCCAGCACCTTGTTGAATCTATGCCATGAAGAATTAAAGGAGTATAGAAGGCAAAACGAGTCCAACCCAGCACTAGCAAGGTATACCTGATAAAGTGTCTGATGAATGTACATTTATTTGTTGCTTATATAGTAATACTGCTTTGACAAAAAACTGACAGCTGTTCTGTCTTTTGGTCTGTGACATTGGGATTAATTTTTTAAAAATCAGTTTAGATACTATCTTAATGTTTTAGTGATGCACTCTTAGTGTAAGAGTGTGTATCTTTGGTACTACATTGACATGAATGTTCATAAGGATGAATGGAGAGGGAGAAGTGGCAGTATGATAGGACTGATGATTGAATCATTGTTAAAACTTTACTGTAGGTCTTACTTTCATGCAATAGTTATTCTAGACCGATAAAGAGTGACTAGGGCGGGGTTCTTGACTGATTGTAGTGTGGCCGTACGCCATTTGATGAAATCCCACATAAGGCTGTCTGAAATAGAGTAAGCGCTGACACTTTAGATTTAACAAATACTAAAATGTGAGGAACAACTCTTAAACTTTATAAAGGTTTTTTTTTTTTTTTTACAGAACATTAGTCTCATAAGGCATGCAGTATTTACTTATCTTTTTCTGTATTTATGAACTTGTTTACTGTGCATGTGGATTATTGATTTGATTGAGAGGAGCTGTTTTTTTGTGTTTCTTATAGCTTTTTTTTCTGTGTATTTTGTTAAAGAGTAAATGACATATTGTTGACAAAATGGGAAGAACAAATATAAGCTGTATTGCGTACTTGGATTACAGTATGTGACTACAGTGATTTATTACCAGCAGGGGGCGAAAACTCCTTTTTCAATCTAGAAAATGGTACTGGGTGTGTTCCTGAGTTGTCATGATTTCATTTGACATCTACTGATACCAAGGAAAATGAGTAAAAGCAAGTCAATAAAGGCATCTGAAGAATGGAACAGTGTTGTAATTATATTTGGTGAGAGTGGTTTGCAGGCAATGAATAAACTGAGATTCTTACATGTTCCAAGGTTGCTTAATAAGACTTCTTCGCGTACAGTCCTTCCAAACTATAATTTGATTCAGCACTTAATTTCATAATAGTAAAATTGTATATGTTGATTTTTTTTTTTCCCCCACCTGCTATGTTCCAGCATAACATCCATATACCAGTATCGATGCGTCATTTCAGGCACTGGACAGGTGGATCTGTCTTCGCAGGAGCGGTGACCACCTAAACCCCATCATACATCTTCCCACTACTTACAGCTTAGTTAATTGAACATTATCAAACTGCTTGTTTATACTTTGTAGTCAGTTAGCAACAGGATATGACCTTGAAATTTTACTTGACACTAATAGTTGGATTTTTAAAAAAAGTGTTATCTGTTGTAGTCTGTTACTGCATTCATTAAAAGAGGAGCAGGATATGTTGCTGTAGTGAAGCGCAGATCCAGTTTGTATCTAAGGGTTATGGTACTATACAAGAATATAAAAAGTCCATTGAGCTGTAGTTTGGTGTGCAGTTAGAGCAATATTTCAAGAGCTTAATGAATTCCCATTTTTCTAAAATACTTTCTCCAGTTTAGTTTGTCCTCATAAGAAGGGGTTCTGACTGCTCTGTGCGGCCTGTGATCCCTGAGCACTGGCTGAAGAGAAGGGCAATAAGGGCTCAGGGAGGCTCACTGGCAGGTCCAGTCCAGGCGGGGTGGGGTGAGTGTGTGACAAAGGGATGCTGGCACCCTGATGACTCGTAGGCAAGGGCAAGGAGGCACTGTATGGAAGAGAAGTGGCATGAGGAGCCGCCAAGGTGGAGCTGGAGCCCATTTGATTGAGACTTAGTTTTGGCTGATCTGCTTGGAATGGATTGGTGGGTGAAGGAGCACTTAGGCCTACATCAAAAGAAATAAAGAAAGAGAGAAAAGGTCTGCTTTAAACACTTATTCAAAATAGATTTACTTTTTCTGATACTGAGCCTTGAACCTGATGAATCAGTCACTGCTTTTTGTCTCTCATGATGCTACAGTTGCAAGCACAGACTGTTCCTAAAACTCCTCTGAGATTTCATTCACAAGCCATGCCATCACAAAGAACAAAAAGTGGATACGAGCAAAAATAAATTTAATACTGGGAATTTCTAGCTCTCTGCAAGTAGAGTTTTATGCTATACATTACTGCAGCAGCAATTGTCTGCCTGCAATATATGTATGGCATGCAGTGGTAAATGATTAACACATACACATATGTACAACCATCACCTGGCTGATTTAAAAAACACGTGTAACTACTGTATTTCCATTAAGGAAGCACAATAACTGCACCTACAGTCAATAATACAATAACTACCTGATAAAAAGGGGTTCTTAGTCTTAGCTGAGGGGTTTGCTGGGATCAAGCTGTCCAAGTTCACCAAGGAAGCTGCTGAGGGGTCCAGGAAGGACTCAGGTGTCCGGCATGTTCGAGGCCTGGGGTCATTCAGGCTTTCTCGAAGACAGGAAAGGTCAAAGAGCTCAGGACTGCCCTCTCGCCCACTAGCCCCATTTACCTGACCACCATCCATAGCATCATCAAACGGATCACCATCTGTCAGCAGAAAAGTAGAAAGACACAGCATTCTAAGTGGGTGCGATGCACAAAAAGTAGAGGAAGAACAGCAGGTAATGCATCGTTTACCTGAGGGACTTCCAGTTCGGGGAGAAGGTTCCTTAACAGCTCCCTTAAATGCTGCTCTTTCTGATGGCGCTGCAAATGGATCAACTCCTGAAGAGGGTTAAAACATGCCAAAAATGCTATCTAACTTGCTGTGGAATATATATAGCACTTCAGATAGCCATGTAACTTCTTTTTATTTTTTGAGCTACTTGTAAACAAACACACCTGTATTCACAGGCAAAGCCCATACTCGACCTGCAGGATTGAGGTTGGAGACATTGTTTTGTGGTGCATCCCAGGGGTTGGCTGGAGGTTCCCATGGTGGGGGAGGGCTTTGTGAAGGTGGAGGTACCATCCAGGGAGAATCTGCTCTTGGGATGTTGCTGCGGCCTTCTTTAACAAGACAAAAAACTGAGTCTGTTAGCCTGTGAGCAGTTCAAATTATTTTGTAGAAAAAAAAAAAAAAAAAAAGAGTTTTATGCAAAAACTCTGCATTTAAAAAGAAAAAAAAATATGATCGACCATCTTCACATGATTCCATAACATAGTCATCTACCACAATATACCATCACTAAGCTAACATGAGGCTCACCCAGGGAGTCCCAGGTGTCTGTGGCCCCAGCACCAGCAGCTGCACGGTGTGGGGTCCTATTCCACTGATGGTCACTGGGAGGCAGATCTGTGGGTACTGCAAAAACATCCACCAGGTCCATAAAGGCCGTCTGACCACATTAACAAATAAAAAAGAGAGAAAAACAATCAAAGTTGGTTATATTCTATTATATTGTTTCAGCATCCAATAGAACTTTTGATTTTTGAGTTCGACAAGCAGGGTTGAACTTTTCATAGTCATATACTTCTATGCTTATGTTTCGTCACCCTCATTGAGCTATTTCATACCCCGCCTTTATTCGCCATCTCACGTTTGCTCTCCTCCAGAGCTTTCTGGAGCTGGGTCTCATCTCCTTGGCGGCTGAGTTGCTCCTGTTAAAAGATAAAGACACATGCAAGCCTTTATGGTTGACGCCATACTATTTTTACTCAGCGATGGCACGCAGGAACAATAGATAGCTTGTATTTTTCCTGGGCAACATATGTATGCAAGTTGCACAAACCAGAAAATTCTCTGGTCAAAGAGAGGAGAGAGCAGAGCATCACTGTGATCTCTAACAGAGCAGTTCTATTGTGCTACTGTATATGAGTGCAGACAGAGAGGCAAAAAAGGGGAAGGGAAGAGACAAAGAGAGTGAGACAGGAAGCGGGGGTCCAAAGGTTGCATAGATAGTACAACAAAGTGAATGTTATACAACTTTAAAAACAAACAAACCGGGAAAGCAAAGGAACCAGAAAGTGCGGAAATAAGTTATAGGTTCTATAGACAGAAATAATCATAAAGAAATACTTGATGACTTAAACATCACTGACACTGATCATATATTGGCATTTATCGCGACAAGGGACTGAAACCAAACAAGTAAAATCCTCTCCTGCTCAGGCAAACCTGAGTCTGTGCTTGAAATACAGTCCTGTGCAAAAGTTTTGAGCCATCTCTCAATTCTTTATATTTTGCTAGGATAATGACAAATAAATTGTTATTGAAACGTGCAAACATACATGGAAATAAAGGATCTGAGGCAAAAGCAGAATTTGTACAATTCTAAGGAGCTTAAACAACAATATTTGGTATGACCACCTTTATTCTTAACCATAGCCTGAACTCTCTTAGGCAAGCTTTCATCTAAATACTTTAAATAGTTTTCAGGGGATAGTTTTCCAGGCTTCTTGAAGGACTTTTAAAGCTTTTCTTTGGATGTTATCTGCCTTTGTTCCGTTCTCTGACACAACAGAACAAAAGTGCTTCAGTAATGTTGAGGTCTGGGCTCTGGGGAGGTCAGTCCATGACTGGCAGACTTCCACTGTGTATTTTTTCTACCCAGATATGCTTTTGCTGCATTGGCATTGTGTTTGGGATCATTGTCATGCTGAAAAATGAAGCGGTTGCCAATCAGACACTGTCAGATGGTATTGCATGGTGAATCAATATCTGATGGCACTTTTCTGCATTCATGAGTCCATCAGTTTTGACAAGATCCCCAACAGCACTGGCTGTAATGGAGCTCCAAACTACGACAGAGCCTCCATTGTGTTTACAGATGGCTGTAGACACTCATTGTTGTACCTCTCTCCTGACCACCACATATTCAAATTTGGATTAATCAGTCCATCAGACCTGTTGCTACTGATTTTTCAGTCCAGTTCTTAAGTCATGTGGCAGACTTTTCTCCCTCTTTCCCTTCATTAAGAATGGCTTCTTGACAGCCACCCTTCCACTGAGATCATTTTTGATGAAGCTTTGGTGAACAGTACATGGCACAAATGAAGGGCCAGATGCATCTCTCAGGTCCTGTGTCAGGTCGTTGCTGGATTTTTAAGGTCACGGCTTTTAGATAGTGTTCATCTGCTATAGTTATGCGATAGTTCTTTTAGGCCTGACCTTCTTTTGCCCTCCACTTGTACAGTTTCCTAACAAACAGCGCACCATGCCAAGATATGTCAAGAAGTTTTCAGCTAACAGTTATTTGGGAATCACCTGGTTGGTGCAAAAATACTATTATATGCATGGTATTTTCAGAAATGGGAATAAAGTGTGTTTTTGGGGCAGTGCCTAAAGATACAATTTAAAACTGGTTCTTTGTTAAGCTGTCTGTTATGTATAAAATGTAGAAGAATGCCTGGCTTCTAGGAAGTAAAATTAAAAAAAAAAAAAAAAAAAAAAGAGTGGTAACTTGATACTTTTGCACAGTACTGCAGTTCACATAAATGTGACCAGTGTGTTTATCTGCACCTTTCATTTTCACAATTCACTTGTTAAAATTGTCATGATGATTCTTCTTACTGTCCATTTCAAAAGTGTGTACTAAGTGGTTCAATGCCTCTCACCCCCCCTGGGGCACTCTACCTGCTGGTGCTCCTCCTTGCTCAGGCTCAGGGCCAACTGGAGCTGACTTTCTTCATCCATATCCAGGGCAGCAGCAGGCGCACGCTGGGCTGGCTGTGAAAGTGTTAACCAGGGAGGGAATTACAGTCAGTTTCCTTTTTTAACAGAAATAATGTTGGACATCCTCACAGTACTTTGCATGCAATTCTACAGGCATCCCAATCAATGTGAAGTAGCCAGTCCTTTACCCTTCCCTGACACCACCACACCAGAGGGTCAGCAGCACCAGGTCAGAGTCTGAGATGTGTGTCTCATACAAGTGCACTAAGAGGAGAAAACTTGTGGTTAGTATAATAAAGGATGAAACCACAATAGGTTAATCTTTGGAGAAAGCTGCATGTCTCTTTGCTGTTCAAAAGTGAGTAAGTGATGGGGACCGTAGATCAATTGAAGGAAGGAGAGAAAGTAAGTAGTGCATGCAGTTGTTTCTGTGAAGGAAAAACACTGGGATGTGATATTGGGTTAAGTGTTTAGACCACAGGACAAAAAAGGCAAAGGTGGGGCATCCCTGAGCCCTCCCAGCATACGTGTACCTTGTGGACCTCGTCTTTGCTGAGGCTCATAGCGATCTGGAGCTGGGTCTGTTCATCGATATCCGCTCGAGGAGGTGGCTGGGGTTACACATGAGGGATGAGGAGGAAGGTAAATCAAAAAGAAAAACTTGGTAAAAGAGTGCTTGATTTTGCTGTAGTGATTTTGAGGACAATAAATAGGTCAGTGTAATAAATATAGACTATGGAGAAAAGAAGAGAAACAGATCAAACGTGTGGATTTTTCATCAAAATCATGGCTGATTTGTTTGCTTGCGGAAGTGGGAACTGATATGGGCTCTAGTATATTCCTGCAGAAGCTGAGCAGGAAGTCTCAGAGGGCAAAGCTGCCCTTGGCATGGAGACTGGGGCAGGCTGTGGATGCCTGAGAGTGGATCAATGCACACATTCTGTCTGGTTTCTCACTCTTTCACTCCCAGCTTCCTTACTCTTCAGCATTGCTCACATTGCTTGGTCAAAGTACCATTACTGGCTACATCAGAGATAGAGCTGATGATATCACTTTCTGACGACAGTTCTGGGAAATGGTGGCCCAGCGCACACAGTCAGACATAACACTTCACCACCACGGCTTCTGTTTAATGTTTTACTACTACAGAAAATGTCGGCGGCAGCAGCAGAGCTAAGAAGCCTCTTTCTGTCAGGCGCATGTGCTGTAAACGTGAAGGGTTTGTGATCAGTCAAAGAGTGTGTGTGTTGTGTGTTTTTGTACCTTTTCACTTTCTTCTCGGCTCATAGCCAGGGCCAGCTGCAGCTGTAGCTCCTCTTCGCCACTGGTTGCTGGTCGTGCTTGTTCCAAGTCTGGAGCTAGTTGAGGAGAGGAAGAGGAGGCTACAGGGACAGAGAAAGAGCAGAGGGGAGTGGGGTTTTAGGGAGAAAAGGGGAGCCATAGGATGGAGGGAGAAACATGAACAGATGGAGGGAGGAAGGAGATGGAAAGCCAAGAAAGAAACACTTTAGGCTGATTTTTAAGGTCAGAAAAGAGCTGGCACTGTTTGTGCATGTTAATTTTCCATTGCCTGTTGTTTAGGGCCTTTGATCGCATCACTTGCCACAGTCTGCCTGCTCTGAGAACAATGGTGTGGCTGTGTGGAGAGTTCAGTGAGTGGTGGGGGAGAGGAATGGATGGGTTGGAGTGGGGCCCACCTTATTACCCTGAATCCTGTGGGTGAGTTGCAGGATTCGGGTCCAGATTCGAGGGAGGGAATAAGGAAGGGGGGCTGGCAGTGTACCAGTTTGGGTGCCAGGCTGTGGGTCACAGGGCTAAAAGAGGGAAGCAGGCTACACGCTGGCAAAGTCAGGTCGCAGAAACCAATCTTTTCCGCCACATTGCACTGCACCCACCCCCACCCCACCCCACCCCAAAAAAAATACTAAATACTTGCAATTACTGGCAATTAGCTGCTGACAACCTACTGACCCCCTCCCACAGCACCAATGAGTATTTTGTCCAAAAATCCACATTCTTCAGTGTCCTGGAATTTCCGGGTGATCACCAACATCTCTTTTACTATTTGAAATCAGCTAGACAACACACACACATTTAAGACTTGTTTTTTTAATCATTCAGGTTTTTTCCTAGTCACATTCCATGCTATGACTTCTGGACTGGGAAAGCCTCTCTCTAATAAACCATACTATTTTTGTAGTATCTCTGAACCACAGAACCAGAGCTTGGAGTTGGACACTGGCCACGCGCTTCCACTGGTGCACTCATTCTTGCTCGGAAAAAGTATGCAAGTAATTTCTATTAAGTGGAAAATCTGCTGAACAAAAAGGATCTTTGAATGACTAGCAATAAAAAAAATTTTTTTTTAAAAACAGTCGGGTATGTTTGCTTTTCCTTCGTGAACCAAGCCAAAGACATCAAAAGATAAACTTTTGCCCTTGAGAAACCACAGCTCTGTTACTAGCACCCTTTTAAACAACATGAACCACAAAGACCACACATTGTCCAAAGTATAGTACACACCACATTTACAAATGATGCATGCAGCTTTCCAGTTTGAGCTGTTGCCTGTTGTTGATAAAGTCAACGATCCTCCCTGCTCAGTCACACATGGTCTTCTATCATCAAGCCACCTAACCACCTAACTGCTGAAGTAGCATATAACGGAGTATCACCACAAACAAGCATGCTGTAAACCTTTTTTAGAGTGAAACAAGCACAAATTGGGCCTCCTCTCTTCTGCGAATCCAGTTTAGCTGCCAGAAAAGTGGAATGAAAGGAATGCAGATGCCCAGTTGTGTTTAGAGAGCAAAACTAAAACGAAACAGTAGTCAAGTTCCTAATACCAAGGCTCAAGTGGTGAAGAGCGAATATAAAAATAGCATGAATGCCACTGTTCAATCACAGGTGAGAACTACCGGTGCTGGGGAAACTACCTTGAAGACACAGGTTTCGATTCACTTTTTCATCATCCACAGGAGTTCACTTGTATTGATATGATGAACTCGTGACCACATTAACTCGTGACCACATTAACTTGTGATGTCATGTGAGTGATTCACAGAAATTATCAAGGAAATATTCAGGTATCTGCTACTTTGTGCTTTCAGTAATGCAAGATATAAAAATAAAGTGTTTTTGTGTTTGGGTTTTGTAGTAGTTGCCTGTAGTTACACTATGGTGTACATACATAAGACAGAAGTCCCTGCTACTCACAGCGGAAGGAGGATGGAGAGCTTCTGCACCTGTCGACATCATCACTGGGGTATCCTGGGTATGGAGGAGGCATGGAACTAGAGCCTAAGCTACTGGTGACCCCTGTCATGCGTGTTTTGGTCTTCAGTGCCTGGGTTCTCTCCTTCTTCAGCTTTTCTTCATCTCTCAACAGAGCCACCAACTGTTTAGACTTTTCTCTGACATTGATACCCTGGTCACGTCCATCTCGATCTAAGTACTGGAAGTCTCTCAGTGTCTGAATGCTGTATATGTTGTCCCGGCAATCCCTGGCTACGCGCTCAGAGCCTGTTTTGATTAGATAGTCCAGCAGGGTGAGTGCCTTGTAAACATGTCGCCAGTTTTTGCCGTGATCGTTGAGCCTCTTCCAGATCATACCCATAACCTCGCTGAAAGCCACAACATTGAAGGTCAGATCTGCAATTTCAGCCATGAGCGAGCTGGAAGGTCCCCAGGGGTCGTTGGAGGTGGCCTCTCTAACCTTTACCTCGGCCTCCGTGTAGTTGTTGACCATGTTTTTCACTTGGCGGCGAATTGATGAGGTCTGCATGATGGCAGTGGTTTTTAACAGGTGGAGGAAGAAAGTCTAGCAGCAGGCCAGCCCACCGTGTTGCTTTAAGGAAAATGGCTACTTCAGCTTAGCAGAAAAATGCAGTATGGTAAAGGCCTGTGGGAACTTCAGCAATGTCCACAAGTGCGTTCCTTCTGAAAGCATAAAAACATAATTTAAGCATGTAACACTGTACTTTATTCTTGTGTAAAAAAAGAAATTAAGATAACTTTTTTGGTTATATAACACTACCTCCTCATATATCATCTGTATGCAGTTACCAGCAGCATTAATGAGTTTGCCCGTCTCTCAATTTTTTCCACCCCATTAATTGTGTTTGGAAGCAGAGGAATAGCTCCACACCTCCGAGCAATGTGAAATAAAACACCTGATCTCAGTTTCCCTTGAAACTACTTAAAGACATGGGTGAGAGCACGCACTGCGCTATTCCAAAGCGAGCAACACCCAGCTTGACAAATATCTTCTATATCTGATTTTGTCAGTGATTTTCCCAGCCTATAAAAAGCACATTTTTGTGTCATACCTTCACTTGTCTGCTGGTGTAGAAATCTCTTACTTTTTGGTATTATCAGAAAAGGGAGGGGTGCTTGTCTGATCTGATTACATCGTCAAAGCAGCGGTTGGGGTATAACTAACAAAACTACCAGTCTCCTACACAAATACACATTTGTTTATCTACCAGCATCACCAAAAGTTTTACTGCAGCAATGAAATAAAATGATTATTTTCGCCATAAATTACAGTGTCACTTTGTCCTGAACTTTGGATTGTTTTGTCTTACATAGCCACAGGGAGTCATAAGCTAACTGATAAGCCTCCTCTACTCTACATAAATGAGTACAGAGCTGAGTGAAGGGCCAATCCTTTGGACAGGAAATATGCTGTCATCAGTAAGAATTTCTAAAATATAAAAGAGGGAAATAATGTAAAACACAGGCTTTTAAATTTGTTACATAGACTTTACAGCTGTTACATTTCTATTTTGTTACATTAAATATGAGCACACTGCAACTTTTGTCTCAACTTGAGCTGTGAGTGTATTATGGGTGTACAAGAATGGCTGCAGGTATGCTGTAAGAGGCAGTAAGTGAAAGTCAAACTATATCAGCTTCAAATGGCAGCAGGATCAATGCAGGCCCAATTCACTGCTTAGCCCCTTCATGTGATTACACAGCTGTTTCTGTGCCCAGACACCGAGTGAAAACGTGTCCTTCCTGTAACTTCCTGTTAATGGAAGACAGTAAAATGGAAAGGGTGGTTTTAATAGAGCTAATAGCAGAGAGACTGGTGCCTTAACAGAAGTCAGTTTAAGTCTTTAGGGACGGATATGGTGACACACTCAAAATGAAGATAAATTCATTTTGAGGTAAACGCCAAATTTGGCACACTGTGATTTAGTTAATTATCACATATCTCAAAGTACAGCCAGGAAGGGAGGCAGGCCCAAAACCTTCACACACAAAAAACACAACTAATGTTTGATTTCTGACCTTGACATGAAAGTTTTTAATATTTCAATCAAACTGTAATAAATAAATAAATAAAACACGCTCAGAGCAAGCGCAAATGACACCCTATGCGCTCTTTATCTGTACTTATAGGAAGCCAAACCAAAAAGTGTTCCCAGATCAGGCCTACATACCCTCTCAGGTATTTAATGTGCTACAACCGTGAGAAAAATCACTGAACCGAAGGAGGAAAGCGCGGCTCTTTCTGTCCCAAACTAGGAAGACCGGGGCCATTATTGCGTCAAATGGGATGATCGGGTAGGTGAAGTATGTGACCGTGACTCAGCCATGTTTCCGAGTTTAAAAGTTAAAACCCCGACAAAACGAGAAACAAACGCTAAATCGCAAAGACCACTTTCATTGCGTCCACTCTCTCTCTCTTACCTTCATGTCATAGCTCGTCAGTGGGGTCCCAACTTGGGGAAGCTTTGGGTGGAATGAGAAACGCCTCCGCCTCTCGGCATACCCCGTAGCTTTCGGACAGAGAAGAACTAGAGTAGAAAGATATTTAAAGCCCAGAGCGAAGCATTTAGTGAGAAGCGCATTGACTGTGTAAGAATCCGAAACTACAGCGCGGCGGCGAAAGGTGGGGTTTTGTTTGTTATTAAACTAAGTTGTGTGTGCATATCCAGGCACTGAGCCTGCAAATGGCACAGCCCCCTATGAGCAGACACACACACACAGTAAAAATGGATAGAGAGGCAGAGAAGGGGAGGGAGGCCTGCTCGGTGCATGCAGAGTCAGACTTAACTCTTTCACCGCCTGATGGAAAAGCATCTGTGGTAGCTGAAGCAGGTGATAACAGCACATGCTGGGGAATCTCACACAGGCTTAAAACAAAAGTAATACAGTGCTAGAAGTACAGCTTGCATTATATATCTGTATTAATTTTAGAAAATCTATTCCAGTGGTACACTTGCTAACCATTAAAGAACACACAACTAGACCAGTGTACAATTTTTTTGTTTTGCTTTATTTTGTACTGCGAGATAAAAACGAATTATCTAAGTATGCCATGGATCAGAAAGGTGGTGCTGGAACACTATGTGAATAAACATGGTGTCCCAGAGGGAGGCTACAAAGAACCCCACTTCCTTTCCACCAGTTTCATCCATGCATTTCTGCTCTTTACTTATTTATTATCACTAATGGGCTCTTTTCTGAAGGCCCATCCTTACGCATCTGTTCCGTATTCGCTCTGCTTGGACTCAATCAAACATGCAAAGCAATCGCTGGGCGTCAACATGAAAGTACAGTGACGCTGTGTGAAAAATGATTACCTAACTAAGGGAGAAGCTGCAGGAGAGAGAGCAGTGGGTCTCCTGGTTGACGGAGCAGGAAATACAGGAAATACCAGCTCTAGGTTCTAACAACAAACACACTCCTGAAGACAACAGAAGGGCAAAGTGCACACAATCATATCAGTTCATCACAAGTTCATCAAGGGAAATGACAGATGCTCTTATGATTTGGTGGATATCCTTATTGATATAAATATCTGAAATAAGTGTGTGTGGCACTGTCCTGAGTGAAGGAATGTATTTTGCTTGTTGCAGCCGCCTGTTGACTCTCACGGATCAGCTCAGTCAATCTCAGCTTCATATACCTCTTCCAGCCCTCCTCCTCTCTGTCTTTATTTCTCCTGAAAACAGATGCCTGAGCATTCTTTGTTTCCCAACAAAGGCGTGATGAGGTCAGGAGGGGGGGGCATGCAGACAAGAGCTGGGAAAACAGAGGGGGAGGAGAAGAGAGCACTGCCAATAGTGACGTCATACAAGAAAGGAAATCTGACTTCAAGTGTGTGTGCACTGGTATTGCATCTCTTGTGGAGACATTAATCTATTTACACAGTCCTATACATCCTGGGGCCCCTCCTCTCTTATGGGACAGTGTGTATAATGTAAATCAATACATTTCAAAGGAAGACTTAGATTCTGGGTTAGTAATATAATGGTTATAGTCAGGGATGAGATGACATCCTATTCTGTTAAAAAAAAAAAAGCTGGCTGGCTGGCTGTGCAAAATGTTAATAAAAACTGTGTAAAGTAACAATCTAAAGAATTTAAGACTAATCAAGAATCATTAAAACCCTTAAGTTCATTAAAACTGTTCCAGAGATTATTGAAAGAACTTTAAAGTATTTGAAGTATAAGTATAATTCTGAAAGAGTTGGGATGCTGTAAAATGTCAATAAAACCAGAATGCAATGATTTGTAAATCTCATAAACCCATATTTTATTCACAGTTGAATACAGAAAACTATTACATGTTTAATTTGAGAAAACTGACCATTTTAAGAAAAATATTAGCTCATTTTGAATTTGATGGCAACAACACACTACAAAAAAGTTGGGACAGGGCCATGTTTGCCACTGTGTAGCATCCCCTCTGTTCTTTTAACAACAACCTGAAAACATCTGGGAACTGAGGATGCCAGATTCTGGACTTTTGTGAGAGGAATGTTGTGCATTTCTTGTCTGCTGTAGGATTCTAGCTGCTCAACAGCCCTAGGTCTTCTTTTTCATATTTTTAATTTCAAAATTCACCAAATGGTTTCAGTTGGTTCAAAGTGTGGACTGCAGGCAGGCCAGTTCAGCACCTGAACTTTTCTACTATGAAGCCATATTGCTGTGATATGTGCAGTATGCGGTTTAGCATCAGCTTGCTGAAATATACAAGGCCTTCCCTGAAAAAGGTATCATCTGGATGGGAGCATATGCTGCTCTAAAACCCATATATACCTTTCAGCACTGATGGTGCCTTTCCAGATGTGCAAGCTGCAAAATTAATACACTAATACAACCCCAAACCATCAGAGATGCAGGCCTTTGAACTGAGGGCTGATAACAAGCTGGGTGGTCCCTATTCTCTTTAGTTCAGTGGAAGTGGCCTCTATCTTTCCAAAAGAATTTCAAATTTCATTTAATCTGACTACATCTGACTACATTTAATCTGAAACTGCAGAGAAAGACACAAGGTGGCTTTGGATTAAGAGGGGAGACCCTTGGCTTGCTGCTGCTGGGAGGCATGCCGGGACTTGATCACCCAGCTGGGTCACCTGCAAGAGGGGTTCTGATGTTGAAAGACCTGAAACCCCTGATGAACCCAGGAAGATCACTGAAGATGCATCCCAGAGCATCGTAGCGATGTATCTTAAAACCAAACAAAACTGCAGAACAGCTTACAACTTTGCCTCGGTTCTCTTTAAATGATCCTCGACTCAGAGAAGACAGTGGTGCTTCTGGATCGTGTTCACGTATGGCTTCTTCTTTGCATGATAGAGCTTAAACTTGCATTTGTTGATGGCACGGTGAACTGTGTTCACAGACAATTTCTGGAAGTGCTGCTGAGCCCATTCAATGATTTCCATGGCAGGATCATGCCTGTTTTTAATATGGTGTTGCCTAAGGGCTTGCGATTTTGCAAGAGACATTTTGAGAGACATTATCCTGAAATTTGCTTACATTTTATGAAGCATCCCAACCTTTTTCAGAATTGGGGTTGTAAGTATATATGCTTATTTTTAATTTGATGCCAGCAACATATTTCAAAAAAGCTGGGACAGAATGCTATGAGATCAGGGCCAAAGAAAAAGTCTTGTTTTCAGTGCACAGTTCTATGGATGCATCTGTGATGATTTGAGTGTGCATGGGTAACTTACTTATCTGTGAAGGGACCATTAATGCTAAACAATATAAACAGGTTTTGAAGGTTTTGTGACCCAAGCACCAGATTTGTCCAAGGAAAGCCTTGCTTATTTGAGCATAGCAATTCCAGACCATATTTGGCACATACTGCAACATCATGGCATCATAGTAAAAGAGTTAGTGTGCTCAAGTAGCCTGAAGTCCAATCACCAACTGAACGCATTATTAAGGAAAAAACTTTCTGAATAAAAACTGTGACAATGGAGGCCCCAAACTGTTGAACAGATAGACTCCTATATCAAGCAAAGAATGCAAAAACATTTCACTACTACATCAATTAAACAGCTAAAATAAGAGGCCATGCAACACAGAGGTAATCATGTCACAGCTTTTTTGAAACATTAATATCAAAATGAGCATTTAGTTTCATTTGAATAACACTGATCAATTCCTGTCCACTGATTAATCATCAAACTTCAAAGTATCACTTTTCCTCTGGTGCCCTCTGGTGGCAGTGTGCATGCATGCTGAATTTCGAGTTGCACTGATGTGATATTGCATTGCATGCTATTTAAAACAATTCCTAGATTCATCTACAGTTTATTTATTGTCATCTGAAAGACGCTTTTACAGATGTATAAAATTTCCAGGATTTTGAAGCTCTCTGGCTTGAAGGGTATGATTTGTGGAGAACCTATTGGTCAAAGACACGCTTCAGGGTAATCTCTGTATTCAGCCATCCATTTTCTTCCTTTTTCTTTTCAGGGTGGGGATGTGGAGCGTATTCGAGCTGTCAAGGGGGGAGAGGCAGAGATACCCTGGACAGGTCGCCAGCCTGTCGTAAGGCTAACAGACAGCATTAACATTCACGTGGAAGGGCAATTTAGAATCACCAGTTGAAAGCGGAGTACCCGTAGGAAACCTAGAAAACACGGGAAGAACGTGCAAATACAGAAAGAGCCCTGCCAGATCATGGCTTTGAAACCAGGAAAGCGCCCCAAAAATCACGAGCCAGCCAGGAGTCGAACCTAGAATCTTCTGATCCGTAGTCAGACGCGTTATCCATTGCGCCACTGGCCCGCTACAGTAGCCACGCACTGCTACTCTGTGTGTATGTGGAGCCCAGCAAAGCCAAAATCTGCTAGAAAAGATCAACGAGTTCTGACTGTCCTCCAGTCACCTGAACTCTCTACTGAATATTAATGGAACGACTTAAGGACTAAAAAAGACCATATATTTGAAACATGGTCTAATAATACTATAACTGCATGCGTGCTGTCGTCAAAACCACAGAGGTGCTAAGATAAGTGATTTACAAAGCATTTTAGTCTTCCATTATGTACTGCTAATAACATTGATTTTGAAACTGACCGTCTCCCAGTACATTACCAGCTACTATAGCTGCATATAACATTATCCATCACGACATGGTTTTTGACTGTGGCACTAAAGTGTCTGCAATCTCCATGGCAATCAGCGAGTCTTTTCTATATAACTGCATACTTTTCAGATTCAACAAAGAAAGCGTTATGTGGGCCCTCAGCTCAGTGTCCTTGGATTTTAAGAATAGTTTGATGGAGAGAAAAAAATGGCTTTGTAGCATCGCGTAGCTTCTGCACTGAACTCACAAATTACTTGGTGCAGTTAGGCATGCTTCAGTCATAAATCTTTTCTCTAAAACATCAGTATCTGTCTCCTCCAGAAATACAAGTTTGATTTATGTGAGTATCCAGTGGAAAAAGTAATATCAGCATTCTGACGCTGGTGGTTCTGCGGAAGAGTCATCAGCCGGCTCTGTGATTCATAAAGCAAAGAGTAGCTCTGTTTCAAGCCTCAACACTCAGAGCAAGTCGTGAGCAATGCAGGAAATAAAGGGGCTTCCACTGTATGCAGTCACAACTCAGGAATAATAAATCCCAAAAGCACAGGTTTATGTCAGGCGATGCAGGGATGTGTTGTCAAGTGGGATTTGTTATGAAAACACTGCGGAACTGTTAAATAACAGATATTAATATATATACGGCAAATGGCTAATGTCTCCATGACTGCATTTTCTGTAATAAACACAATTAAATCGCGCACGCACGTCACACCGTCAGTGTCCATGATATGGGCAATTATCTGTATTCTGTCTACCATCCATTTATCCATAATTAGACAGGAAACACCTGCAGGTCGCATGCTAAAAATAGAAGAGTACAAGAACAGATCAACGTGTTTTTTTCTTTGTGTTTGTTTCTTCCAGAACAAAGTATACAGGAGCGTAATTTAAGACAGTTCGGATAACTTTTAACTAATTTAGAAAGCTGCAATACACCAACTGAAATCTCAACTGTTTATTTCCAGACCTATCTACTATTTTTTTTTTCTCCAAAGGAACATTTTTCACAAGCGGGGGCCGTGGGGGCTTCGTGCTTCTATAAAAGGAATGCATTTTGAATGAGTCTGCTGACGCAGAAACTGTGGGTGTATAAGAGATTACACTCGCCTCTGTGGCGGTGGACACATGGGGAAGCAAATGGGTTGGTGAGATTCTGATTGCCTCTCGGTGACTGGAGACTCTTGAAAGAACACAAGAGATGAACACAACTGAGAAGCTTTACCTTCCCGTTGATGGCATTCTCGAAATGTTGAACTCTCTCACCGGGCATCACCAATCAACCATTGCGCACCCAGGTCTTCAGAGCACTTCACTCAGTCCAGTGCTCCAGCACCCCAAAGTCTCAAACATACCGAAGACGGGCATGGGGCTCGTCAAAACTGTTAAGGGGTGCTGGAGACAGCAGGATACGAGAATAGTTGCGAGTAGATCCTCGAGTTCTGGCAATCGGGAAGTGTCAGCTGATCGGCTCCCGAAAAGGTCCGCGGACCTGCTGGAGCTGGGTTTGACCAAGCCCAGAAACTGCCATAGAATAGTTGTGCTTGGTGCGCCCAGAGTAGGTAAAACAAACATCCTCCAGCGGTTCTTGGGCAAAGACTTTGAGGAGAGCTATGAGCCCACAACTGAAGATTTCCACAGAAAGCTGTTCCACATAGGAGGGCAGGCATACCAGGTTGACCTTCTGGATGCAGCAAGTGAGAGGGACTTCCCTGCAAAACGCAGATTATCCATCCTTACAGGTCAGGAATCAGTGCTTTATTTTTTATTTATTTATTTTTAAGGCGTGGTCGATCACCTAATTTCAGACAACTGTTTTTTTACATCTTGAAGTTGAATGTTAAATAATTTAACACTAATAATCAAAGTGATGCTCTGTGTCTCTTCAGGTGACATTTTTCTCCTCGTCTTCAGTTTGGATGACATGGATTCTCTGAATGAAGCCTGTGAGCTCCTCGACGAGATCAAAGCTGCTAAGGCAAAGCTGCTGAAAATAAAACAGCCAGCAAGAGTGCCGGTTGTTGTATGCGGCAACAAAGCGGACTTAGAATCGGAGAGAGTGGTGAGACGCTCAGACGTGGGGAAAATTCTCGACGAGGATATCCCACTCTACGAAACCTCTGCTAAAACCGGCACCGGGCTGGACGCGATGTTCAGAGCCCTTGCCTCACTGGGTGGACTACCTCAGGAGACCAGTCCGTCGGGACATCAGGTCATACCTATCCTCACCTACCGGTCGCTGTACGTCGGCCAGCGAGGCAGAAGAGGGAGCCGTACGCGGGTACTCTCCGCGCCCTGTGCCGCCGTGGACCCTCTGGCGCGCCGCCCGAGCTTTAACAGCGACCTGCGGCTCGTGCTTGGATCAAGCACCAAACACAACAAACCCGAGAAGTGTCAGATTCAATGAATTATGAGACTTCTCGACAAAAAAATTGTAGTAGTATGCTGCAATATGGTTTACGTAAAGAGTTATACTCTGTTGCACCTGGCTGGACCAGTGCATTCTTATATTGTTTTTGTATATACCTGTATCACATAATCCTCTAATAAATTTTGAATATTTCTGACTATACTGTGTGCTTTGTGTCTGCTTTCCATCATTCCGTTTGCTACTAACATGTAAGAAACTCTTCGCAGACAGACAGATACTGTTAGTTTACGCACATGAACGTAAGCAGTCAGTTCGCTCAGTGATGATGTAAAACCTCGCGGGAGCATGTGGGAGGGAGGTCAGCTGCATGAGAGGATGATTCAGACGCAGACCTTAAACGTCGTCCGATATCTGCTGTCAGACTGGAGAGATTTTGCACGTTTTAGAGCGCCAACGGCTTTGTGAATGGCTTCGAGTGCCGAGGTGCTACAATGCCTGTTCATCAGCACCGGTGATGTACGCACTTGTGTGTCACCGTGGTAAGTCGGAGGAAACAATGAGTGATAGCGCGTGATTTATTAAAGAGGGGAAGGTGGGCGAAAGGAGGGAGACGGAGTGAAATCAGCACCATGGAGAGAGCCCACTCAGCCTTTAATATCGCTGACAAGAAGTTCAGTATACTGGCTGAACACTGAAATTATTTTGTGAACTCGGATAATGGACTAAAAATTAAATAAAAACAGAGAAAATATCCTTACTTTCAGTATTTGTTAATTTGGTAAAATGTATTATCACAACTTGCCTAATGAGACTTTGATGTACATGTTTGATACTTTGGATGTCTACAAGGCTGGGAGTCAGTTGCTAATTAAACGTATTTATACTGAGTTTCTTAAATCTTATCTGTGGCATATGCACTAAATACAATAATACTTAAAAAGACTAAAACTAACACGATACAGAACTAAAAATAAACATTTTCAAACAATAAAAACTAAACTGGAAGAAGAAAACCCACTGTGGAACTAAAACTACCCTGAATTACAAACTAAAAGTTTAAATGAAATAAAAAGTATTTCGAAAATACAAAAACTACTGAATCATAAAGGGCTTCATTTCCAGACCTAGTTTATGGCAAACAAAAAAATGTCTAGGAATTACTTTTAATGAGGTTAGCGTCTCAAGATAAGATCCATTCCTTTAAAATTGAAAAACTTTTTATTTCCATAAAGGTGAGTTTAATTGTATGCATGACTCAAATGTCTGTTTTCTCAGTAACAAGTACAACATTTCATAGATCTTTATAAGGAAAGTCCAAGAAAATGATTAGGAAATTACAAACTTCCAAAATGAATTTATGTTCCAAGAGAGTTGAGCTATACATATCTAGATAGCCCTAACCTGGCCAGGAAATTAATATTCATCCAGATGGTATTATTTCCAAGCATGTGATAAGACATGCAACATCTGCAGTGATATCAATAAAGTCTAAGAATGAAATGAATTCTTACTGGGAGGCTTTAATTGGTATAATGTAATTTCCTGTTTATTGACAGAGTTATAATTATGTTTAAATGAGAGTTATCGTCAGCAATTAAAGGTTTAGTCCAAAGTGCTTCCGTTCTAGTAATGACAGCATGATAGCATCTGGAGACTTAAATCCAGGTCTCATTCAAACCAGAGCGGGAGGCAACACGGTGAGAATACAATATACTCAACCACTGCTGGGCTGCAGTCATTTGAGATGGGCAACACTGAGGAAGAAAATTCTATTAACTGAGGTTTGCAATGGCATGGACAACCTTCACTAAGAAATTTAAATGGTGTAGCACTCAAAAGTGTGAATGTCTGTATGATATCCTGCTCAAACACAGAACTGATTGCTTTTTAAGTTTTTATATGTCAGCCACAAGCTTCTCTACTCTGGAAACGTTGACCGTCGTTGAAGGTCGGTGGTGTTCTTTGTTTGTCCATCAGCAGCAGAGACAGAGCTGTCCGCTTGCGGCTTTTGAGAAATTTGTCTTTCCAGCTCCACCAGCAGAGCTGGAAGGATGCTGTCTAGTAAGGCCAGTCCATCCCAAGAGCACCTCAGACCCCTGATAAGGAGAGAAGACAAAAATGAGAGGAAATTCAAATTAAAATGTAGTGTTTCAGTCAATTGGTGGATAAGTGGATTGACAGAAAATTTATCAGTGCTTTAGCAGTCAAATTATGTTAACTATTGTTGGTAGCAACGATTTAACCTTCAAGCTCCTCAAATGCAGAGATAATACTTGTTTAGTCATTTTAAATACATTTATTTGGATAAAACTTAAAGAAAAAAATTAATGTCATAAGTCACCTGTCATCGAGAATCAGCTGTCCGCTCTGTAGCAACTCTTGGACACCGACAGATGCGCCGAAAACTTCAAAGAGGCCGTTTTGTGGGTTAAACAACTCCCAGTGCTGTTAATGTAATATATTTTTTAAATCTCTACATATTGAACTGCAGTGACAGAAAATACAATGAAGGGTTTATTTTGTTTGTTTTACCTCATGATTAATGCCCTCGGTCATTCTCATTCCCATCACCAACACCTCCTCCAATCTGTCAAGCAGAAATCTTTCATAACTTGCAATGATTACACAATACCAAGGACAGGACAGAGAAAGTAAACGCGCTGAATACGAGTCTGATAATAGCATCTCACAAGGACAGAATGTTTGAGAGAACAAGCACATGTACCACGGCCTCAGCACTCGGTGTGTTAAATTACACTGTAAACTGGCCGAGACTTAATTGTTACATTTCACATGCACAGAGCATTTGTGGGCATCTGTCTCTGCCTGTAAGTGCAACAGCATACAGCTCAAGATGGCTGAGAGGAAGCCGCCTCCGTGTCCCGTGTCCCCTCTGCTGCACTTCGCGAATCCACACGTCAGGCTCCAGAGTCTGGGTCCGGGCCTCCCGAACGACACCTCCCTCCCCCAGAAGAACAAACCGCCCGTGCGCTCCTGTAACAAAAGGCAAAAAAACAAAACACATTTTAAAAAAGTACACTCTGCATGAGTACACCAGGAAATTATTTACTGCCTTAGATCTAAATATTACCTGGGCCAACACCGATGTATTGGTTCCCTTTCCAGTAGCTCATATTGTGATGACTCACTGAACTCTACATAACACAAAAGAAATATATTTTATGAGGGGTTATGAGGGAGTGTGGTGAAACTCAGAAAAGAAATCTGCCATATTATGGAGCTTTGATGAAGACCGAAAGCCAAACACAAAGCTGAAAAAGCTTAAAAATAGGACTCAATAGACTCTGCTTTTTAGATAGAACTACTGTTTCTTGTAGTTGGTCACCAGGTCAGGAGGGACTGTGGCCCACTCCTCTTTACAGAAATTGCTGCTGCTTGGCAACTCTGAGTTTCAGCTCCCTCCACAGACTGAGGTCCGGAGACTGGCTAGGCCCCTGCTTCTCCTTCATCTGCTCCTTTGTTGCCTTGGTGATGTGTTTTGGGCCATTGTAATGTTGAAAGATCCATCCATGACTCATCTTCAGGTTGGAATGGAAGAAATTGATTGTGTGGACAGATGTGCTTTCTACACATAACGTGTTAAGATCAGGAGTATCTGTAATTGAGCGACTGATTAATTGATATCTGTGTGCCACGTGGGCACACAGCCAGTCTGTGGGAGCCAGAATTCTGGCTGCATTGTAGGCGATCAAATATTTATTTCACTCCGTGATGTGCAAATCGGTTTATAACGTTAATGGAATATAAAAGTGCAAGAATGTTTTTGTTGAATCGGATGATCAGTAATTTATTTTTTTATGCTGAGGACTTACATGTCTTGCAAAATTCGACACCTCATATTGCTGAAAGCCATGCTGGTGCAGTGTCTTCCTGGCACGCCGGTACATCTCTGATGTCACATCCTCAGCGGGCATCGTCACTGCACCGCTTTGAACCTGTTTAAACAGCTGAGTGCCTCGCTCCAGGGTCAGCTGGTACAAAGACACGTGGTCATCACACATCCTCAACAGCTCTGACAACTCTTTTTCCCAGGATTCAACGGTTTGTTCAGGACGCCCGAACATGACATCCACCGACACCCTACCAGGACACAGCCTCCTGGCCTCTTCGATAGTCTGCAAAGCCTCATGTGACGTGTGGTCTCTTCCCAGAATTTTCAAGTCCCCGTCCTGCAGTGACTGAAGGATTGAAAGTTTGATGAGGCTCATTCCATAATATGAAAGAAATTCCAACCTCTCCCCTAAAAATCAGATGATTAATAAAATGTTCAGTTACATTTTGGAAATATGACTTTTATTTTTTTAAATACTTGAGGTGCAAATTTGCAACCAATCACTATGTAGTTCAAAGGCCTGCAGTTTGCAAAAGGATGTGTGCAAAAAAAAAAAATCACCTGTTTCTGAGAAAATCTGATTTGAGACTATATATTTTTTTGTGAATTTCCTATTGATTACACTGACCTGGACCCCAATGGAGAATCGGTTCACCCCGGCATGACAGTACTCCTTTAACTTGGACTTTCCCACAGGAGTGGGGTTGACCTCGAGTGTGACTTCAGCCTCATCTGAGAGACTGACCTGCCTGGAAACAGTCTCGAGGATCGCAGCGAAGGTGGAGGGGTGGGCCAAGCTTGGAGTCCCACCACCAAAAAACACTGAGGTGATGCTACAAATGAAAGTTTGATCTCAGCTGCAGGTTGTAGTTGCGGACTGTAAGGTTTGATGAATGCACATACCAGGATACTCGACTGAGCCGCAGCAATGTCTCAGTCTCCCTCTGAAGGCACTTAGTCATGATGTGGTCATTGTTCTCTTTGGATATGTACTTATTGAAATTGCAGTAGGAGCATCTCCTGAGACAGTAAGGCCACTGGGGGAGGAAGAACTTTACAGTCATGACACAGCCCACTTACAGTTAAATCAGGTGAGTCAATATGCAGTTACAGGCAGTATATGTGTGACCAGAAACAAAATCTAGCTCACATGCACATAGAGAGACGCCTGCTGCGTGATTTGTGGAGCCGTTGCCCATTCAGACACACCTTCGGTTACTTCTCCGCCAGAGAGGGAGCGCACTCGTGGAGACAGGACACGACTGGCCGCATTAAATGTGCGTCTCATCATTCTGGAGATAACTTTATCTCTCCGGTGGCAGATCAAACTGTCTGAGCTGAACAGGAAGCTGCCCCAGTATCCGGCTTCATCACTGCTACAGAAACGGTATACATTTTTAGAGCAACAAAGTAGCTACAAATTAGCGTAGTCGCTTCTTGTTCACACCGTTTGAAGGTGCCGTCAAGCCGCTCCAACCGGAAATAAATGGAGCGAGTTCCTGTTTTCTTGTGACCCAGTTTGTCCACATCGGGGCGCTGTTTTACTACAGCAAGAAGCACCCGACCAAGAATGTTTTTAACTCTTACATGCTGTTCATATTTCCTGCTTTCACAGAAAAATTCCCCAACATTAGGAGCTTACACTGAATTTTGAAATACAGATCTATTTAGATTGTATAAATAACCTGTCTGACTGACATAAATAAATGAATGTTAAATCCTTAATTAATGTTTCAGAGAACAGAGTTTTCCCCCCTCCTTTTTAGGATTTACAACGCTCATCTTTGGTGGAAAAAAAAAACAACTATTTTCACACAATACTGTGTCCTGTTTTACCAAAGACATGGAAACATTACAGATCTGATGTTTTAAATATATCCCATTGAAAGGGAAAATGGAAAGAACTTTCTGGAACTGCTGAGATTTATTATATAACCATGTATGACCTTTACAATCATTAAACACTGTCCTCACTGCTATAGCATAAAAATATTTTATAAATACTGTATTTATCAATATTAATTCAACATTAATTAAAACTTAGAACACAATACTTTGGTATTGCAATCTAGTCTGTGCATCCACATCTTGTGTTTGTGAGACTTGCACATGTGTTTCCCATACTCACTGAAATGGCAGCTCCGGTCCCTTTATAATGTTTGACATCCAGCCCCTCTTTTGAGATCTTTTGTAATCTCAGTTACCTCCAGCTAGAATTTAAACCAGGAACCTTCTATCTGTAAGGTGACAGTGGTAACCACTGCACCACTGTGCCACCCTATTACCATGGTCAAGGCACTCTTTGTATCACTTCTGTTCCCCATGTGCACCATGTATTATAACTCCTATGTGTCAGGGTCCTGGGCATTCTGTGGCTTTTATACCAGCTGTAATTAAAGGCTTGCTTTTAGCTATTTTGTCTGTCTCAGAGTCTTGTGTTTGGGTCATTCCTGCCTGCCCCTGACACTCACGCTGTTTTATTATTTCATTGTTTTTAAATTCTTTAATTTCTCTTCAATGATCAGCAGGTGCCTGTCTGTGCGGGAAGCTGGGCACAGAAAGTTCTCAAGACAGTATCAAAGTCCCCCTTGAACTGTCCCATAAAGTACAAATAGACGTAGCGTGTCCAGTTTCATGAGTTCCTAAAACCACAGTCAAGACAACCTGCTAAAGTTCAATCCGAGCATCAGAATGGGAAAGAAAGGTGATTTAAGATAACTTTGTTGTGCCAGGCTGGCTGATGTACTGGGATTTCCCCCACAATCATCTCTAGGGTTCCAGAAAATGGTCTGAAAAGGAGAAAATATCCAGAGAGCAGCAATTCTCTGGGAGAAAAAACTCACTGATGCTAGAGATCAGAGGAGAATGGCCAGACTGCTTCGAGCCCATAGGAATGCAACAGTAACTCAAATAACCACGTGTTACAACCAAAGTACAGAGAAGAGCATATGAACCTTGAAGCAGACAAGTGACAACAGCAGAAGACCACACCAGGTGTCACTGCTGTCAACCAAGAATAGGAAACTGAGGTTACAATTTGTACAGTTGTAGCCTGCACAAATTAAAATGCCACACATTGTTAGTTTACTTTTATCAAGTGAATGTTGGCTATGTATCATTAAGAAGCACATGCAGGTAACAGATGAAGCTATGAAAAAAAGGTGTTAATCCAAGACCAGAGTACACATGTTGACTTCTGAATACTGATGTAGAGCATATGTGATGGAATTTACATTAGGCTGAATTGCTGCGGGCACACATGATACATTAAATAAAGACACGGGTTCATAGTTGGAAAATAAATGTGTGTCCCACTAGCATGGGATGAAACTGACTAATGAGCTATCGATTTCCCTGAATCCTGGTGCACAGACAATAACACAACCTTGAATAACCGGTTTAAATCTGTTTATTTTAACTGAGAATTAAAAACAAAAATCAGGGTTATAATCAATAAATGTCTTTATCATTTTGAGTTAAGCACCATCAAAGATCTGGGTCGGTGCTTCTCATCTTCAAATGAGTCAGGTCACCACTAGTTAATACAGATCAAAACAAAGAAAATATACATGTGTAACTGTTCTCATTTGAGATATTATTTCCAAAAATGTGTCAACATACAATTATGTATTTACTCATAAATCTAAAGATTTGATTGCACATTGATGTCAATAAATGTGAGCGTGCTCACTGCCAGCCACCAACCCTGAGGGCATTTTCCACTTAATGTAAAATCTGGTGCTCAATTACCTAATCAGCAGGGACGGCGAGGCAGACAGAGGGAGAGATGAACAGACAGGAATATGTTTCCACCGAATGCAAATGTGCTAAGTCAGTTTAAGGAGAAGTTTTAGAAATTTCCATATAAAAAAAAACAACCTGAATCTGTGCTGTAAAGCTGCTAAATGGATACAAGGAAGAAAGGTAAGCTTTCGGATTTGATATATCTGTGGGGGCAAAATAGTCATGCAAACACGGGGGAGAAAGGATTTTATGTGGTTTCTCTTTACTCACATCACAAAGACACAGAGGTGAAAATTCTCACGTTGCGTGTCAGGCAGGGACCGTGGGTCTGGGGGGAGGAGGCGTTGAACCTTCTGTTTCACTTTAGTAAAACAGTAAAAACTGTAAACAGAATTATCCTCCCTACTGCTGTTTATATTTTCACTGGGCCTATAAATAAATAAATGAATCTTGAAAACAGGATGAATTGCACGCAGCCCTAATACTAGAAAGGCACTCAGCAGACAGCATACCTCGCCCATCCCAAATTTTCATATTCAATCATAAATAATTTTCAGCATTCTGGATCATTAGATCTGGAATCCTCCTTCGATCATGAACAAACTTTGCTGTATGGCAGAACTTGTGGTTATGTTGCACCGTAATTCTTTTTAGTGGATTCTGACTTATCCTCATAAGGTTAGATGCAAACATGTGACTATTGTCCCTATCTCACAACGGCAAAGAATTCTTTTTACAAAATTCTGGATCCAGACCGTGATCCGGCTCATCACTAAAATTTCAACAATTGAAAAATTAGGACATTTTTCAAACTTACAACAAAAACATGAAACAAAAAGCAAGAAACAACATGTTTATACTGTTTTTTTAAGTGCTTTGCATTAACATAAAAAAAATGATTGAAGAGGCCAAGCATAAACAGCATGCTGTACTTATGTAGTTACTTCTGTAAAGAAATGGATTTAAATAGATATTAATTGTTGTGAACATTGTGGTGACTTTGACATTTTTTTTGTTTTCTGCACAAGCTTGTTGCATGAATTTGATTATTGCATGGAAACACAATGCACAAACTACACTCTATAATCAATAAAATGGATAAGCGTAAGCAAATGCAGTATTTTTTTTTCTTTCTAAAGATGTTACATCTTTCTCAAATGGATTCAACCTGATTTTTTTTTCTTTTTTTAATAGGTGGTGCCATAGAATTGAGGCTTATGGTGGTCGGTAGCAGTGGACCTTCTCAGTTTCTGCTAACCAATGCCATACTTGGGAGCGAGGTGTTTTCTAAGGATGTCAGCAGCCTTTCTGGCAGCACAAAGAACAATGGTGAGCTGGCTGGTAGACGAGTGGCAGTGATCAATGGACCAAACCTCTACGATAAGGATATATCTAAAGCCAAGAGGAAGATGGAGCTGAGAAGGTCAAAGTGCTTATGTATACCTGGTCCCCATGCCTTTCTTGTTGCCTTTGATCTGGAGAAAATCTCCCCCAATGACATGAGAACCTCCAGACTGATGAGGGGGCGCTTTGGAAGACACTGTCTGAGACACGCCATGGTCCTCCTGGCACATGAAGGAAATCAGGATAGAGCTGCCTTGGAAGACAGGGTGAAGAAGACAGACTGGCATCTGAGAGAACTGATCGAGAAGTACGGCGGACGCTTTCACCTTTTCAACAAGAACTGGAGAGACCGAAGCCAAGACAGAGAGCTGTTGAAGAAAATAGAGTTAATGGTTGCCTCATTAGGTGGGGGCTACTTCTCCAGCAAAACTTTCCAGAAGGCTGAGGAGTGTGTGAAGAAGGAGGAGAATAAGCTCAGGAAGCAGCGGGCAGCAGAGATAGAGAAGGCATGGGCTGAGATGGAGAAACAATACATGGAAGAGGAGCTGTATTTCCAGAAGGATGCGTATACCGCCACTATTGGCGCAGAGATCAGAGCTCAAGCAGAGATCAACAACAGCTGGCTCAGAAAGTCCCTAGCAAGAGGCCTGGGGACGGGTTTTGTTGTGGGGGCTGTGATGGGCGCTCTGGCTGGATCTATAGAGGGCCCCGGAGGGATGGTTCTTTATGGTATCATAGGTGGTGCAGTGGGTGGATCAGCGGGGGGAACAGCGCAGGTGGCAATAAAGCATATGGACAACAGAATGGCCCCAACTGCCAGACTCAACTTCAACTCAATCTTTATCAACCGCTTCTTTGCAGCTCCTCGTATGTGACAGAGGGATTTGACTGATGACCTGATGGAAATCAAAACTTTATCACTTGCTCTTTGTATCCAAATTCTGCTTAGGTAGCTTTCTGGCTTACTTGATAACAAAACAGAGAACCACGTTAAGCTCTCTTTAAACTGAAACACAAGTATTACACCCATTCTCCTTTGTTTTGTGTGATTTTCATTTCAAACATATTTTAATTAATTGTAGTATGTCAGTGTTTTGGCACAGAACCTGAAAGACACAATGGTAAAATGTCACAGCCCATTTATACTGTAAATCAGTCTGTTATAAATAAATAAAGCTGTGGTTTTAGCACACTAATGGGTGCAGTAGTTTTGTGTGTACAATTTACATTTTATTCAAATTCACCCCTTCCTGGCATCAGTTAAAGTGCAGCTCAAAGAACATGTAGGGTGGAGTCTTAGCTGAACATGCCATTGTCTAAAGCACTGCCCCTTTCCTAAACAACGCACATACCTGCTCAGTGTGAACCAGTGAAGTCTCCGTGTATTATTAACTAAAATCACAAGTAGGAGCAGCACAGACGCCGGTCGGTCCCACTTGGAAAAGATCTGCTGGGTAAGATGAGATCACATTTACCTTAATAGTTTTCATCATGAGTGTCTGTTTTCAAAAAGCTACCTGTGTGCTGATTTCCTGAAAGTCCGATGATTCCTTTATGAGCATGTTGCATAACCTAAACCTGTTTCCTACGTGAGGGAGTGTGAGGGAGTCTGAACTGAGGATTACACATTACAGGTAAAAAAAAAAAAAAAAAAAAAAAGAGCTTGAGAATTTATTGGTTTCGCCTTTGCTTTGAGTTGTAGCTTTCTCATGACACAGGAAAACTATTTGGCTGCTGCTTGTTTGACTGTATATTTAGCTGCTTCTCTTAGTTAGTCTCACAGTGAACAGTGAACTCAAGCAGGCTGTGACAGTGATGATAAGAACACACAGAGATAGAAAATTATTACAGGGGTAAAGTTCAGTGTCGGCGCATGAAAATGTAATCGCATGTTCTGTTCTTTTTACCTCCTTGGGCCGTGTAGCATGAAAGCGATCCATTCTGCATGAGGAAATGATGTCATAAGAACATGACGTCCTGAATTCCTGTGTAGCTGGCATAAACATATTTCCATTATGAGTAAATGCTCATTCTTTCACGCCTTTAAGTTGTCAGCGCAAAGTGAGCTACTGAATATTCAGTATTATTTAATGTTCGTAATGTCACAACTGTGCGGGTCATTTGAGTGCAGTGAACTAAAAACAAAAAAGAACACACTCAAAAAAACAATATGAGATAATCTGAGCTTTGTGACACTGTGTATTATCCTACTGGACAAAGCCATCAGAAGACGGGTACACTGTGGTCTTCCGCTGCTGTAGCCCATCAGCTTCAATGTTTCATGTGTTCTGAGATGCTCTTCTGCTTAGCTTGGCTGTAACGAGTGCTAATTTGAGTTACTGTTGTTTTCTCATCAGCTCTGAAGCAGTCTGGCAATTCTCCTCCGACCTCTGGCGTCAACAAGGCATTTTCAACCAGAAACTGTTGCTCTTTGTCAAACCATTTTCTATGAACCCTTCAGACGGTTGTGTGGGAAAACCCCAGTAGCCTTGCCACGTTCAAACAACCATGCTACATTCAAATCCACTGAAATTATTTTCTTCCCGTTTCTAATGCTCGGCTTCAACTTCCGCAGGTCATCTTGACCATGTCTAGATGAGTTGCTGCCATGTGACCGGCTGATTAGATAGATAAGAGCAGTTGAACAGGTGTACTTAACAATGCAGGCAGTGAGTGTATGACAGATAGCCATCTAGTAATATGAGTAACAATGACTAGTACTTGTGATACTAGATGTGTACTGTTGAAGTCCTGAAATCGGATCCTGAATGCAGGATTTGTGAAACATTTTCAGGTATAACGTAATTATCTGTTAAAAATAGAAATCTACTTTCTGCTTTTATTGTTAACAAGCTGGCTTCATTACATTTGCATTACATTACATCATCAAATTGGCACTTCTTGCATTAGGTATCAGTTTTGCTTTGCTCTCTGGGTTTTACTACTCAAACACAACACTCCCTCGAGCGCAAATGTAACCACAAAGGACTTTGGTGTAAACAGGAGGAGGGAAAAAAGAGCTTTGTTTCTTACTCTTTTCTTTTGCGGATATAATTTCTTTTCAGATTATGGCCTCCACTATCAGCCTACTCCCTGAGAAGCACCTCTTGTGCTTTCTGTGTAGGGACATCTTCATCAGCCCAGTAACCATACCATGTGGACACAGCTTCTGCTTGTCCTGCCTGTGCAAATACTGGACACGGCATCAATCCAAATACTGCCCTCACTGCAGGAGAATGTTCCCCAACAAGCCTGACCTCAGTGTCAACCGCATTCTGGCAGAAGTATCTGAAAACTACAGGAAATCTCGTACCACAGAAACCACCAGATGAGGAAACGGTGCCATTTTTTTGTTTGTAATCTAATCACAGATGATCTAATCCAATAAATCTAGCATATTTGTGTGTGCTGATGCACAGTGTCGCACATTTACAGGTTATAGATGTTACTCAAATGATTCAGGAAAGGCTGCAGAAGATAGAAAGGCTGAAATACTCCCTCGGGCTTCAAAAGGTGAGTTGAAACCTGTAGAAAACATAAACACGCATAACATAATTGATTAATTCGTTTCCTTAGAACTGTATATCATTAAATGATGTTGATGTCCAATCAGAACTCTTACCTCAGAGAGGTGCGCGAGAGCCAGAAGATCTTCTCTGCCCTTGTAAATGCGATGGAGAAGAGCCACAAAGCAGTTGTTACCGCAATTGAGGAGAGGCAGAGGGAGGAGGAGAGCCGGGTAGAAAAACTGGTGAGAGAGATTGAACAGGAGATCGAGGAGCTGAGGAAGGAGACCAAAGAACCCGACCCTCAGATGTCTGGTGATCAGAGTGACGATGTGAAGCGACCCGCATTGGTAAGCATCTTCTGCTGCAGAAATCATGATGATGATGATGATGGTTTTGAAGCATCAGTGTAAAGTCATTCCAACACTGTGTGCACTATTTACCCCTGTGAGATGAAGGACTGGTCCAAGGTTACGATAGAAACTGATCCTTGTATTGGGGTCACTAGAAGAGCGCTGTCAGGCATACTAGAAGAAATAAAGGTAGAAGTCGCCAGGCTCTCCAAAGCTGGTGAGTAATGCTGCTTCAATCTTACATGCATCAAATCAGTCTTCTGAGATGAATGCAGTGACATTAATGTTTATTTTTCACATTGTTCCCTTTTAGAACTCAAGAGGATCGAGAAATACTCAGGTAAGGCAGATGCGATAGTGTGATTACAGTAACCAGTTACATTCAGTGCTGTTAGTATCTGTAATATTAGAGTGGATACTGCAGTTTTTTGGTTTTAAAAACTGAAACAAAAGACTTCTGTACCCCCTCTGTGCCAGATGTCCACACTGTTTGATTCATTCCTGACTTTTTCTCTTTCTTTTTAAAATTTTTTTTTTTTTTTTTTTTAGTGGATGTCAACCTAAGTGCTAAAACAGCTCACCCTTTCCTTTGGGTCTCAGATGACAGACAGCAGGTGAGGTACACAGACAAGCTTCAGGAAGTACCGGATAACCCGAAGAGGTTTGACCGAGTTTCAAACGTGCTTGCCAAAGAAAGCTTCAGCAGTGGGAGGTGCTACTGGGAAGTGGAAGTTGGAGAAAAGATAGAATGGACCATAGGTGTTGCCAGACAGTCTGTAAACAGGAAGGGCAAGTTCACAGTGTGCCCTGCAAATGGTTTCTGGACTTTAAGCCTTAAGGCTGGAGGCCAGTATGTTGCCAACACTTCCCCTGTCACCCCGCTGGCTCTAGAGCACCGGCCCAGGAAGTTGGGAGTGTTTCTGGATTACGCAGAAGGCCGTGTGTCCTTCTACTGCGCAGACTCTGGAGTCCACATTCAGACCTTCACAGATAAGTTCACAGATCAGCTTCATCCATTCTTCAATCCTGGTCGCATGCATGGTGGCAGAAATGCAGCTCCTCTGATCGTCTGCTCAAGTTTTTGCACCATCTGAACCTCGTGCAAATTTCCAGCTCAAAAAGTTTTTCATTATCCTGGTAGTATATATCCATAAGGTTAATGTGTTAATGTATTTAACAATCTATTTTATAATGAGCCACATTTTCCCTGTCAGAGTAGGCTACTGAACAAGATGGTGCAAAAGGACTACATCAGTACACTTGAAAACTTCAATGAAACATATAAACAGACTGAAAAAGAAAAAGCGTGGTGGAAAATAATAGCAGGCTCTCATAAACGAACAAGTGAAAGTAGAAAAGGAGGAGAAAAAAGAGGATTGCTGAGTTGGATGGATGTGCGGGGCTGCAGGGTTGGGACAGAGGTTGACGAGAAGCAGGGAGAAGGGGGGTGGGGGGTGGGGTACAGCAAAACAGCAGGGCATTGTGCCCATACACCAGGCACTGGGAGACACACTCAAACACATTCACGCATTCACACACTGAAACGGCCGTGCACAGAAGCGCATGCTTCAGCCCACCGCCACACAGACTCACGCTGGCATCTCGCAGGGCAGCCCCATCTCCAGTCCAGTCCTGGGTGTTGGAGCTGATCACCCATCTTTGCTGCAGTCCACCAACCCTCAGAGAAAAGAGAGAGACAGACAGACAGAGAGAGAGCTTCCCTTGCTCTCTGGCCTTCCTGTTGACTGAACTGAATTCTCAGGGCTTTCATTCACAACTCCAGGCATTCACAGCTGATCTACAACAAACCTAAGGAGCTCCAGACAAACAGTAAACTGGTGGATCATCTTCAGGTGGAGCAGTGAAATTCCAGCAAACTTTTTCAGGTAAATGTCCCTAATAATATTCATTTTATTAATAACAACTGGATATTTTAACCAAATGTCAGTAAGTGTGTTGACAATGGCTTAAAAACACATATTTGTGATGTGCTATCTTTTGGTTCCAATACTTCTATTATATGTTCACCAGTATCACTATTTCAAGACAGTGGAAAGGATGTTGGAGGCAGCTCTTTCGAGATGCCATAAGCTGCTTTTCTGTTTGTAAAACATCCTTGGCATGAGACAGAAATTTCAAAAACAAGATCTGGGAACATTCAAGGGCCTTCGGTGCTCTTTATAAGGAGTATCCAGTGTTATCTTCACCAAATATGACAATAATCTGTCAAATTAATACTTACTGGAGTCAAAACTGTTCTAAATGGTAAAATGCACCCCATTGGTCCTGTTCTGCTGTGCCTGTACTGATTTTGTTCTGGGTGGATTGCATGAACAGAATTGGTAAAATTGTAGCTGTGATAAAGAGATGACACAGGTTCTCCTGGCCCACTCTACAAGCTCTCATGAAAGCTGCTTGTGTTCAGAGTCTCCTCATGTTTTTCTGAGATAATCCACTCACCCTACAAGGCGTAGCTCGACACCCACAGTCGTGTCAAAGACTGCTATTCTCTGTGGTTCTCACTGGAATCCAACAGGCCTCTCAGCCTGTTTCCAAATATTTATGATAAATATATTCTCTATTAGTCTTTTCATGCTTTACTAATGTTATGCTAGAGTTCACTGTTGTAAATAACAACAGCATGTGATGTTATATCCACTCATGGTTAGTCTCTGTGACCTTTTCTGCACTGCTTCTTTGATTACCAAGAGAATAATTCGATTGGTGCGACTGTTTTGTATTTTCCTAATTTCAGGATATCTGTCCTTGTCAAACCCAAGCTGACCTCATCAACCTCATCACCCACAGACAGGATCTGGTGGACCACGACATTTCCAGCACCGTAGCCTGTCCCATTTCTTTGCAGGACTATAAGTTGGCCCCTGTGCAGAGACTGATATAACAGAGACAAATCCTTCTGAATCAGATAACACCTACTGCCATGGCTACCACGGGCATGCAGTTGCTGGGTTTGATCCTGTCCATTGTTGGCTGGGTGGGTGGGTTAATAGTTTGTGCCATCCCCCTGTGGCGGGTGACCGCTTTCATCGGTAACAACATAGTGACAGCTCAGATCATTTGGGAAGGCCTTTGGATGAATTGCATAGTGCAGAGCACAGGTGAGATCCAGTGTAAGGTGTACGATAGCTTGCTGGCTCTGCCCAGTGACATGCAGGCTGCCCGCGGCCTCACTGTGTTCTCCATCCTGCTCTGTGGCCTGGCTCTGACTCTGGGGGTCCTAGGAGTCAAGTGCACTAAATGCATTGGCATTAACAGTCTTAAAGCCCGTATTGCTCGCATTTCTGGCTCTCTTTTTGCAATCGCAGGGTTCCTTTACCTTGTGCCTGTCTGCTGGACGGCCCACTCCATCATCAGGGATTTCTATGATCCACATGTGGCAGCTCCACACAAGCGTGAGCTTGGCCCTGCCCTTTACATCGGCTGGGGGGCATCAGCCTTGCTCCTCATTGGGGGGTCTCTGCTCTATGCAGGGTCAAGTCCTCCCGGTATCCCGGGCTCTCCCACTTTCAGCAGTGGAGAAAGCAGTCCTCGCAGGGCACCTGCCACACAAGTCAAAGGTTATGTCTGAAATATCTGATTGCCTTCCACAAATCCACCCCAAATGACGACAAACCTGTTTTTTTCTCCTCTTGACATTGATCCATGTAATTATTTTTTATTAAGTGTTACTCCACTTTGTTTTTGTTTTCTTTGAAAAAAAGCCACAGGAGGCTGAAAACTGAACTCATTTTATTATTTCATACCTGATATCCCTCAATAACACTTTTCTCTGTCTGCCAGTAAAATACAATAAAAGTTGTATCCTCTGCTGAGGGAAAATGGTGTGTGTTCACATTTTTATGATTACAAATATAAAGGCTCTTTAAAAAAAAAAACAGTTGTGTGTCTTTAATGAACACGGAGTAAAGTGGTTTTACAAGAAAAAACTCATTTATGTAAACACTCCGAGGGGTTCTGCTGAATGGAGAAGAACAATAGAACAATGGAGATGTGTGTACATTTGCTTGTGGCACCATATTTTTCTGTGTGTGTGTGTGTGTCTGTTGTCCTATCTTCCATCTCATTTTCCCTATCCCAGCTACTCTGTACCAGGGACAAAGAAATGTACATGATCTTATTCTCACTACATAAAAATCCCCCCCATTTCTTCCAGTAAAAGCGCACAGTTTTTACTCTTTCATTGACTCATTATGGAGAATTTTTTGGGGGGTAAAAACACAATAATTATTGAGGATATTCCAGCAGATAATTGTACATCAAGCAAAAACCAGAACCTTCTTTATTCATCATTTTTGTTCATCTTTATTCATGTCATTTTCTTTTTGAGTGAAATATCTTAAGCCTGGTTCATTGTGTTGCAGATGTAACTGGCATTTATTACACACTGTAAATTGAAGCGTCGTTGTGCAGGCATGCGTTGCCCCTCAGTTTTTGTCCTTTCTTTCCGTGACAGCAGAAGACAGAGCAACACAAAGCCAGTCTACAGAGCATTACAACACCACAATAACAATAGTCAGCAGTGTTCCAAGTGCCAGGTAGTGACTCACGCATGACCTAAAGTAGCCCTATACCAGTGCTGGTAGAATAATGATGTGAATACTGCAAGTCTGTGGTGTGTCACTGTACAGCTGTAAAGGGGAAAACAGAGTGAGACAAGTGCACTAGTTACATTGTAAATAATGAATGGAGTGCTTCAAAATGGCTTAGAGGTATGGTGTCAACACAATTCTTAACAATGACACAAACAAAGAATTACAGAGTCTCACTACATGAAAGTGAACTAATGAGCCAATGAGTGTGTCATTCACAAGGAGGGAATAACTGCACTGTCACTGATGCAGCGGGCTTCTTTGGACAACAATAGTCTGTGTCCAGTTCACCTGAGATCTGCTAGTTGTAGTCAGACGTTTACTTGCACTCATGAGTATCATGGTGATTTTGGTCTTTTAATGATTTCTTTGAACTGCTCTTTTTTCCTTGGTAGAATGATTGTACAGCATACATCTTTAATGACTTTAAAAAACAAGAATTGAGCCCACATGTTTGAATTTATTTTGGATTTTCTCTAATTCACATAGGGTCGTAATTACATGTGCAGGCTCAAATATATACAGTGCCTTGCGAAAGTATTCGGCCCCCTTGAACTTTTCAACCTTTTGCCACATTTCAGGCTTCAAACATAAAGATATAAAATTTTAATTTTTTGTGAAGAATCAACAAGTGAGACACAATCGTGAAGTAGAATGAAATTTATTGGATGTGTCAAACTTTTTTAACAAATAAAAAACTGAAAAGTGGGGCGTGCAATATTATTCGGCCCCCTTGCGTTAATACTTCTTCCAGATGTTTGGTGTGTCTCCCAGGTGGCTTGTGGCAAACTTTAAATAAGACTTTTTATGGATATCTTTGAGAAATGGCTTTCTTCTTGCCACTCTTCCATAAAGGCCAGATTTGTGCAGTGTACGACTGAATGTTGTCCTATGGACAGACTCTCCCACCTCAGCTGTAGATCTCTGCAGTTCATCCAGAGTGATCATGGACCTCTTGGCTGCATCTCTGATCAGTCTTCTCCTTGTTTGAGATGAAAGTTTAGAGGGACGGCCGGGTCTTGGTAGATTTGCAGTGGTCTGATACTCCTTCCATTTCAATATGATTGCTTGCACAGTGCTCCTTGAGATGTTTAAAGCTTGGGAAATCTTTTTGTATCCAAATCCGGCTTTAAACTTCTCCACAACAGTATCTCGGACCTGCCTGGTGTGTTCCTTGGTCTTCATGATGCTCTCTGCACTTGGAACAGAACCCTGAGACTATCACAGAGCAGGTGCATTTATACGGAAACTTGATTACACACAGGTGGATTCTATTTATCATCATCAGTCATTTGGAACAACATTGGATCATTCAGAGATCCTCACTGAACTTCTGGAGTCAGTTTGCTGCACTGAAAGTAAAGGGGCCGAATAATATTGCACGCCCCACTTTTCAGTTTTTTATTTGTTAAAAAAGTTTGACACATCCAATAAATTTCATTCCACTTCACGATTGTGTCCCACTTGTTGTTGATTCTTCACAAAAAATTAAAATTTTATATCTTTATGTTTGAAGCCTGAAATGTGGCAAAAGGTTGAAAAGTTCAAGGGGGCCGAATACTTTGCAAAGCACTGTACATACACCCCTCACTAGTTCAATTCAATTCATTTCAATTCAATTCAATTCAATTCAATTCAATTTTATTTATTATCAGCGCCAAATCACAACAAACAGTCGCCTCAAGGCGCTTTGTATTGTGGGTAAAGACCCTACAATAACACAGAGAAAACCCTACAGTCAAAACGACCCCCCATGAGCAAGCACTTGGCAACCGTGGGAAGGAAAAAACTCCCTTTTAACAGGAAGAAACCTCCAGCAGAAATGGGCTCAGGGAGGGGCAGTCATCTGCTGCGACCGGTTGGGGCTGAGGGGAGAGAGACAGGACAAAAGACATGCTGTGGAAGAGAGCCAGAGATTAATAATAATAGTATATGGTTAAATGTCCGTTATCAAGTTACACCTCAACCTGATGCTTTTGGTGGCCATCAGCAAGCTTCTGTCATAATTCTGGCTGGATATGTGAGTTCCTTTAAAATGTTTGGTTTCCCGAAGCCATTCCAGAAGCTTAGTGTTAGCCTGCTTTATCATTCCAAACCAGTTCTGATGCATGTTTGGGATCATTGTCCTGTTGGAACATCCAACTGTGTCCAAGTTTCAACCATCTAGCTGTTGATTTGAGGCAAAGTTGAAGAATTTGAAGGTAGCCCTCCTTCTTTATTATTCCATCCACTTTGTGCAATGTACCAGTACCACTGGAACCAAAACAGCCCTGGAGCATGATGCTACCACCACCATGGTTGCCAGTTGGTACAATGTTCTTAGGTTTGAAAGTCTCACCTCCAAGTGTACCTCATGTCATTGTGGCCAAATAGCTCAATCTTTGCCTCGTCTGACCATAAAACGTTTTGTCCAGAAGGCATTTGGCTTGCCCTTCTGGGCAGTCGCAAACTTCAGTCGGATTTGAAGGTGTTGATTTTGGAACAGGGGTTGTAAACATGCTTCACTGTAGACAGTGATGCTGGTGTTCCAGCAGTTTCCAGTTCATGGCAGGGTTGATCCTTGGTGATTCCTGAACCAATTTCCTCTCATGTGAGGGTGACAGTTTGGGTCTTCTTCCAGACCTTGGCAAAGGGGTGACACACCCAAATAACTTGTACTTATGCACTGTTGTTTGAACTGATGATCTTGGAATCTGCAGTTGTTTTAGAAACGACTCCCAGAGACCTTCCCGACTTCTGTAAATCTACAACTCTCCTTCTTAGAGCTTCAATGACTTCCTTGGACTTTCCCATTGTTCTGAGTATTGCTCAATCCAATGAGTGCTGTTAAACAAATCCTTTTTATTGCTGGCAAAGAGAAACTGACAGTTGCATTATGATCATTAATGAGTAGCTAATAGGCCTCGGCCTTGCCAATTAAAAATGCATTGTATAATCTTCACCAAAGATTTAAATGAGTGTATGTATATATTTAACATATGTATACTTTTGACCCTGTGTGAAAAATTAAAATAAATTCAAACTTGTGCACCCAATTTGTTTTTTAGAATTCATTAAAGAAAATTGAACAAGAGAGTGCAGGCAGGTTGGAGTTGGTGGAGATGAGTGATATACGGCTTGGGAACGGTGGCACTAACAAATAGACAGGACGCAGAGGTGAAGGTGGCAGAGTTGAAAATGCTACGATTTTCAGTGTGAAATAAGCAGGATGGACAATATTACTGATGCTAGAGATAGGGTGAGATGAAGGCAGATGATCAGCTGTGGTGACCCCTAAGCAGAGCGGGTGAAAGAAGAAAGAAGTGAAGAATCATTGCTGTCAGTGTTAAACTGTTACAATAATCTGATTATTGTGAGTCTTTTGATCACATTGTTAGGTGATTTGTTGCAAGTCGAAGTGTCCCGGAGTGCATCACTGCAGATAGATGAAACCATGAAAAACAAGATAGTAATGGGTGTTTAATTATTCTTTCATGCTGTTGCACTTTGAGAAACTTTACAATGATAAGTGTTCAATTTACTGTATCATGCAGCATATTTTATATTGATTTGAATTTTTATATCTGTGGCTGCTTTTACACCTGAATTTCCTCTTTGCGGGACAATAAAGGCTGTTTCGTCTTCTAATTGTAGTTTCTCTTTAAAAAAAATAAGTTGACCCGTCATTGCATATACATGCCGCTAGAGGGAGACATTTCATGAGTGTCGCTGTTTCTGAGGCGGAAGTGGGAAGTCGGAAGGGGGCTGTACCTGAGCGTACAGCTGTGCTCCGTGGCTAACAGGACAAGCTAACAGCTAACCTCCGCGGTGAAAGTGTCGGGATCCGCTGATCCAACAAGAAACATCGACAGCCACTCTGAGACTCTGAGTTAAACATGGGGAAAGGCGGAGGCACATTTGAGAGGCTTCTCGGTGAGTTAACAGCACATACATCAAGTTAAGAGTAAAAGTATCAACTATAAGCCAAAGTGCGATGTTTTCCAGCGTATTGTTTTGACAGACGATCGGGCTGTGGCTCTCAGGCCAGCTAGCCCTTTTTTTCAGCTTGCTAACAAATTCGCTGCTATTGTTCGAAGGCCAAGAAATGCTAAGAAGTTAACTAAAGCAACCAGTTTTAGCTCGAAGTCTGGTCAAGTTCTTGCGTTATCAGCCTGCTTTTAGTTAAGCTAACACAAGCTGCTGGTGGCACTCAGATGCGTTCCTATGCGATAGTATATGGTTAGCAGTTACTTCACACCTTAACTACTCCATATCCAAGGAAGCCAAACATAACTCTGTCATTCGTGTGAGACTTAAGAGCGATGAGCGTTGTCCTGATTTTTATTTTTTATTTATTTATTTATTTATCTTTTACAAGACCACAACAGGTTGATTAGCTGGCAGACACCTGTTTATAATTAGCTACTTGGGTAATCTGTGATCCATGTATAGATGTACGCTAATGTCAAATGGCTAATAGTTGCTTTTACTCTATGACTAATCTTAGTGGGAGAGCGTCTTTGTCGTAGCATTCAGCGGGTGCAGGTTGCAACAGTTACCTTGGATTAAAACCAGTCCAAGCGAATTTCCAGTTGTGCAACAACAAGTTACTTGGGTTAACAAGAATGGCCAGGTTAACTTGTTAGAGGGCCCCTGAATCAAAACTAGGCACAGCCACTAAATATCCCATTATTTTGTAAAATGTGCAATGAAGTTTTAGGTTCTTAGCCCACAGCTGCGCCTTTATCCACATTACCAAATATACTGTGAGTATACTATAAACTATACTATAAATCAATTCCCGGACAGTTCAGAAAGTTTGTTTTTAGTTCAGCTGGAGAGTATTTTGCCTCCTTTGCCAAATCAAATTGCATAATTGAGATGTAACCAGTAATAAGATGATATACCAGGCCTAAATATTGTTTGTTTTAGGATTTGCAAACAGGCTGTTTGACTGTTTCTGTTAACACAATCAAATATATTATAAAACTTGGATTGCATACTTGTCATTGATGGAAATCAAGCGCTGGTTTCAAATCTTAAATCCATTAAACCAATTACTGCCGAGCTTGTCGGTTCCTTTCATCAGTGCAGTCTCATTTCTCCCTTTTTTTCCCCCTCAAGGATTTAAAGACTTTTATTGCCATTCCAACACATGTACTCACACAAGGTGAAACAAAATTTTGCACTCGGATCTGGATTAAAAGCCAGCAGAATGAGAACACACAAGACCATCATATACAGAAACAAGGTATAGAAAAATTATTTACAGTGTCATTTAGTATAAATAAGAAAATATTAAGTATAAACAGGAAAAGAAATTAAGAAGTATGTGGCGGATAGCGCAAAGACACTAGTGGTTTCTCACATTTTACTCTTTGGCTGGGAGCAGCAGAGACCACCAGAGTTCAACAGTCTTATAGCCTGGTGGTTTTGCTCTTGATGCTCTGCAGCCCTCCTGCCTGAAGGGAGGAGGGCAAACAGTGTGTGTGCTGGGTGAGTAGATAGAGGAGGCCCTTTTCCTGCATCTGCTAGTGTAGATGTCTGTAGTGGTGGGGAGGCTACTGCCAGCAATCTTCTGTGCAGCTTTCACCACCCTCATCAGAGCCTCCTTCTCATTACGTGCCACACAGTGATGCAGGAGCACAGGGCAGTCTCCACCACACATCTGTAGAATGAGTTTAAGACTGAGCTCCCAAGTCCAGTGCACTGCAACCTCATGAGCAAGTAGAGGCGCTGGTGTCCCTTCTTAATCAGAGAAGGAGGCGTGGCTCCAGGTAAAGTCCTCAGTGAGATGTACAACTAGATACTTAAAGCTGGAGACCACTTCAACTGCTGCTCCTTCGACGTGCAGGGGTGGAGGGGAGATCGGCCCCTCCTGAAATCCACAATAATCTCCTTTGTTTTCTTGATGTTGATGCAAAGCTCGCTATCCCTGCACCAGCTCTGCAGTTGCTTTACTTCCTGTCTCTCATCAGACTCGTTGTTGGTGATGAATACGTTTTAGAGGACTTTCAAAGTATACCCTTAAAAGATAAAACTCATGCTGCCAGACAGGTCTAAAACTGAGTAATACATTCCTCTAAACTTATGATCATTTTTACAGTTTGCAGCAGATGTCATGTATATTTAAAACGGTTAATGTTGTTCACGATGTTTTACTCAAAAGAAATTGTTTTGTAAATTCAGAAGCAACTGATCAATTAAACCACTGTACATGTCTCCCAGCTTAAGATGTAACCAGTAATAAGAGAATATTTGGTGCCTGAGAGTTGGGCAGTTTTTTTGTATTTTATAATTTGCAAACAGGTCGTTGGTCATTCTGAAAGTTGGATTACATGCTACCCCCGATTAGGAATGCAAATCAAGAACAGGTTCCAGGTACTAAATCTAACAAAATCATATACCACCAGGCTTATCAGTTCCTGTTATCATTGCTGTCCTGGTTTCCTGACAGCTCTACTGTGCATAACAAATGTCAGACTCAGGACAGTGGCGCTTGGGCAAACCTGAATTAGATGCAGTCCTATTTTTTTCTACCTTGTCTCTGCATGGAAAACCTGACAGCAGACCTCACAAAGGCATTGGTATCAATAAAATATTACAGATAATTATTGCTACAGATGATGATGTAATAAACAAAATAGCTGATTTCTACTGTATCACGAGGCTAAACAGATCAAACTTGTTACTCTTCTGCCACAGTAATAATTTAAATTTTCATAGAAAACAACATACTAAGATGAACCCAGATTCCTTAATTTGTAGCAGGAGTAGAGATTTTGTGGTGTTTCTATACAGCCTATAGGATGTGGAAGAAGAGGCTGTTCATCTGTAATGCTGGGGCAGTTTTGTGTAGCAGGTATTGGGTGGTAGCCATTTGACAGACACACATGTTAAAGCTTTCTGTACTCATCTGCAGATAAAGCCACCAGTCAGTTGCTTCTAGAGACTGATTGGGAATCCATCCTGCAGATCTGTGATCTCATTCGACAGGGAGACACACAGTGAGTGATTCTGCCCTCTGCAGCAGCTGAAGATAAAAACCGCTTCGACTGCTGGGTTTACTATTTTGAAATAAGTATAACTGAGAATGCATTTTGCCCATTGGATTAAGCAATATTTGTGTTTGTCGTTGTAGAGCTAAATATGCTATCGGGGCCATTAAAAAGAAGCTGAATGACAAAAATCCACATGTGGCTCTTTATGGACTGGAGGTAAGACGTATGGAAATCACACAGACGACAATACAAAGTAATAGTTACTGGTAAACCTGTAAAGTTTCATTTTGGATGTGTGTTGGTGTGTTCTGTTGTCGCAGTTTTGTCACCTAATTGTGGGGAAAAAGTAGACCTGTTGTATGGTGTTTTTGGGGTATAGAAAATAATGTGGCCTCACTCTTCAGGTCCTGGAGTCAGTGGTGAAGAACTGCGGCCAGACAGTGCATGATGAGGTGGCGAGTAAGCAAACCATGGAGGAACTGAAAGATCTACTGAAGGTGGCATTCATTTTTATTAAATAACATTACGCTCCTTCTCTGTTCAGATTTCACTGTCGTTCACACACGGCCTTTGACGTCTTTGCACTTTGAAACTTAATGTGCTGGCAGAGGTGGGCTGAAGCAGCTGCTTTTGCTTAATCAATGAAGAGACACAGATAGTGTTTTAGCTGGAAGCTTTCTAACCTTTCCCCCTCTCTCTCATGTCTGCTCACTCTTTCAGCTGCATTACAGCATGAGATAGCAATATTTGATTGGCTCCTCACTGTATCATGTGACACAGGCTGTGCAGCTCATGCTGGTATCAGCTTCCTGGTGATGTCATTGCCTTGTGACGGGAGTGTTCTTTCAGATGAAAACAAGGGACTTCCCATCTCGCTTCTTGTCACCAAATACAGTGTTGATGAATTCAGTGTGTTTTTGAAGGTTATGTGACAATAGAAACAGGAAAAGCTTAGAGGTCTTTTTTTTTGTTGTTGTTGTTTAGTTGGGTTTTTTTCTTTTTTTTTGGTCTTTTTGGGTTTTTATTTTTTTGCTTTTTGTTTTAATTCTGTGTGATTCTTTCACCTCCAGAAGCAGACAGAACCAAACGTCAAAAACAAGATCCTCTACCTGATCCAAGCCTGGGCTCACGCCTTCCGTAATGAACCCAAATATAAGGTGGTTCAGGACACCTATCAGATCATGAAAGTGGAAGGTAAGTGTGGCCGAGCTGTGTGAGCTTACCTGAAATGAAAGCTGAGGATCTCTGAAAGCTTACTGACCCAGATAAATGCTTTCTAATACACCGCCTCAGACTGAGTGATAACATTTCAGATGATCTGTAATCATAAAAACTGAATCCGATAGTTTCACTATACGCTAAAGGTACCTTACACAGAAGTTACTGCTTCTTTGCAACTGTTTAATTTCTACAGCTATGGTACAGATTTTTCTGTTTTTTCTTTTCTCTGAAGGTCATGTTTTCCCCGAGTTTAAGGAGAGTGACGCCATGTTTGCTGCAGAGAGAGTAAGATATTTTGTGTTTCTTGTTGTACTGCTTTATTAACCCTCTAATACCGGGCGATCGCTGCCGATTCACCTGTTACCTCGTTTACTTGCCGTGAACAGCTGGTTAACACAGAGCGTATCACCGCTGAGATGTCAGGGTCAAACGTATTTTGAATCACTGTGATTACGCGATCATTTGTCCTATCGAAAAAATTCTAAGTGTTTCTGAAAGCTCAGAAATTGCACTTCACACCCAACATAGGGTTATTACTGTAACTGTTGCTAGAAGTCTGCAAACACTGGGACATTTGAAGTACGTTCTGTCATTGACCACAGGTTTGGTATTAAAGGGTTAAGTGAGTTTTATGATTTTTTTGGCATGTGCACCGATACATTGAGAAGTAGTTGAATAACACGTGATGAATAACGTGCTGTGTTTGTCCAGGCCCCTGACTGGGTTGACGCTGAGGAGTGCCACCGGTGCAGAGTCCAGTTTGGTGTTATGACAAGAAAGGTAGGTTAGGCCTGCTTGTAACTGGAGCACTTAGAGGTTTTAAGGTTTCCTTCATTCATTCGTGTGTGTGTGTGTGTGTGTGTGTGTGTGTAGTATATGCCCACAGTGCATGTGTGGAAATCAACCTCATTGTGTGTTCCATGCTTTTCCAGCACCACTGTCGAGCCTGTGGCCAGATTTTCTGTGGCAAGTGTTCGTCTAAGTACTCCACCATTCCGAAGTTTGGCATTGAGAAGGAAGTGCGCGTGTGCGAGCCCTGCTTTGAGCTGCTTAACAAGTGAGTTCTCGGATGTGACGATTGAAATGCCAGACTGAGTGTGAAATCTTTGAAACATGGTGGTGTAGTACAACTGTTTTTGTGTCCAGCAGCTATTTCAGTGCTGCACAACACCTCAGGTTGCAGCAGATTAGACGTATTGAACACATGACCAGTTTTATTGTGTCGCCTGCCGAGAGCAGGGAGACACTTAGAGGTCACTTTTCTGTCGTCTGTCACACTTTCAGTAACTCGGTAACCATGCATCATATTGACTTCAAACTAGGAGGATAGATACGTATTGATAGATAGATACAACTGCAGAGCACAGGAAATGGATTTGTAACTTCCTAACGAGCTTTTGGAGCAGGCGATGTCTTGTTCAAGGTCAAAATGATATGGGGATGTTTTAAGATAACAATTTTAAAACTAAACTGTAAACATAGGCAAATTATCTCTGCAACTGTGTAATGTGGTCTTAGGAATGTTTGCACAGGAATATGAATACTGACAACTCATATTCAAAGACCTGCTGCTAACACTGGGTGAGACATGCTATGTAGTCACACTTTGCTCCAAACAGTTCTTAAATTGCTGTTCTCACAGCTGATAATTCACAGGACAATGCCGAGAAAGTAGGGGATAGATGGGAAACAAAGTCCAGCTAAAATCAGGAAATGCTTTACATTTTACACCGTGAGTGGTTAGTTGAGTTTATTGCCTAAGATACACTAAAGAGAAGGAAGAGATGCAGTGTGAAAAACTGTGTAGAGGATGTAAATGTTAAAATTGCACAATGAATGGTGGGGCCCAGTCTAGTAATTAAAGTTTATTTGTAATGTTCACACATGCCAATGCTGTCCAGAGCGTTTGAGGGGACTTGGGAGTAAAAACGTAACATATTCAAAAATATTTAATTAATACACGCCCGTTTTTTTATTTCTGATTTATTGCTAAGTGTTTTGTTTTTTTTAATTAGAATATGTCAAAATATAGTGTGTACAAAAATGTTTTTATACACAAACAGTAGTAGAAACAATCGGGACGGCCATGACTGTTGTTGGGGAATGCAGTGCCCTCCATGGGGTACAGAGGGTTAAACACAGACAGAGCTAGAATTTATTTAGATCTTTTTAAATTTTATTTCAGTCCAATAACTGTGTAATGAGTTCCGTTCACTGAACTGTGACTTCTGTAACCATTGTGAACCTTTACAGCTCTGTAGAGTATGTATGTATGTATATGTCTGTATGTACCTTATTTCCTCCTTAACAGTCTTAATGAAACTTGGCATGAATATAGTCACACATAAAGCAATTATTAACATCTATATTTAAAAAAAAAAAGCTTTATTATAAATCGCATTTCTTTTAATTTATATATATATTGTTTGTTTCATGTGTCATGTTTAATGCATGGAGACTGTACGTAACGTAAAGGGCACCAAAATTTGTGTCCGTGGCAGAATTTGGTTCGACTCGCCGCTAAATACAGAATGAGTTTGATAAAGAGCCGCTGGCAAGTTAATGTTAATAATTCAGTGTCCAGCCTAACAGCCACAGATTAGTGGAGTTTTACTGCTGCTGTCAGCCTTCAGCAAGCTGCCTAATTTAAACATTAAGTCAGACAGTTAACAGTTCATCTGCATATTATCTGTAGATTTTCTGCTGTGTAAAACAAACAGCGGTGGATAAACTTTTCTTCATGATGGCGTTTGTTGAGCGGTTGGTTTGATTAAGGACTCCGGCCAGCTTTCCCCCAGTTTTAAGGCAATTACAGTAACAAGTGCTGCTGGTTTGGGCCCTGGATAATCCTAACATTGAAATGATAATAAATCAGTCAACTTGGATTTCAAGAGATACTGACTTGCATTTTCACAGTTTCCTGTTATTTATACACAGGACAAAAAGCTGATTATTAAAGAACACATCGATGTTAAAATGTAAATATTTTGATTGCACAAAACATTATTAAATAAGAGCGATAAACTAAAACAATAAAGGTGAGTAGCAAACTTGGAACTTTTGTCTGTCATTATGTGAGTTTGGATGCAGATTCAAAATCCAAATGTCTGAACTTGAAAACATTTCCTCTGATGCTGTGTTGTGTTGTGTTGTTTTGGAGTGCTACTGTTGTTTGAAGCAGCATGCTCTTCTCTGATTTACAAGGTTATTTGTTCTCCCTGATCCCTCTTCCTTACCAGCCACCCCTCCCTCTCTCCTCCACTTAGGAAAGCTGAAGGAAAAGCCCCTTCCTCAGGCTCTTCTGAACTGCCACCTGAATACCTGACCAGCCCGCTGTCCCAACAATCTCAGGTAATAATTTGAAACACTTAAAATAAATAAAATAAAAAATAAAAACCAGCCTTTGGATTTCTTGTCTTTGTTCTATTTTCTGTTAAATACTTGTGTTGAATAATTTTCAGGTCATTCTATATTATTTTTATTTACATTTAACACAGCCGTTCAACCTTTTTAGAAACCGAGTTGCCAAAACAAGTATAAAATGGGGTAACTTGGTTGGCTGTCGCTCTGGAAATAAATGCAGTCATGATGAAGAAATTTTTCACAGGACTCTGCAGTCCTATGACAACACTGAAGTGCATCCCATGATCCAGTAGCTCGCAGAACCATCTTTTGTAGCAATAACTTAAAGCAAAAAGATTACTTTCTGTATGATTATCTATGGAGGAATTTTGGCCCACTCTTTATATTGTTGCTTTGGTTCATTGAGATTTGCAGGCACAGCTCTTTTAACCAAGTGTGTTTGATTGGAAGCAGTAAGGATGTATTTTGTTTTTCACAGGACTGCACAGAGTCCTTTGAAAGCTTTGTTTTTTGTTTTGTTTTTTCACACATGACTTTTCACATCTCACCAGATGCCCCCCAAGAGAGACGAGGCAGCCCTGCAGGAGGAGGAGGAGCTGCAGCTGGCCATTGCCCTTTCTCAAAGTGAGGCTGAGGAGAAGGAGCGAATGGTGGGTTGCACAGCTGAAATACTTATTTGTGTGTGTGTGTGTTTTTTTTTTAACAGCTCATTTATAAAATAAAAGCTGACACATGCCTAAATGTTCAATTTCAGAGACAAAAGAACTCGTACTCAATGTATCCCAAAGCTGATCCCGTTCCAGTGACTTCCTCAGCACCCCCAGTCAGCACCCTCTACACTTCCCCTGTGGTAAGGCTTGTTTCCTGTAAAATCAGCTATGCTCTACAAAATCATTTTTCATGATTAAAAACACGTTTGAAAGGCTTTCTTTCATATGATTATTCAAATTATTGAAATTTTTGACTATTATGAAACACATTTCAGAACTCCTCTGCTCCATCAGCTGAAGATGTAGATCCTGAGGTAGATGTGGCATATTGCTCTTCTCAAATATCTGCAGCATGGTACAACAATGGAAATGCTACACCGTGCTTTTCGAACTAAAAAGGAAATGTCCTATCATTCCAGCTGGCTCGTTACCTGAACAGAACATATTGGGAGAAAAAACAGGAAGAGGCTCGCAAGAGTCCCACCCCCTCAGCCCCTGCCCCTGTGACATTGGCTGAGCCACTTCCGTCAATCAGTCAGCCTGCAGAAAGTCACGTCCCTGTCCAGCCTGTCAACATAGTGGAGGTATGTTTAAATTATGTGCTTTAAAAAAAAAACCCAAAACAGAAAAAAATGAGCTGCTGCTCATTGTTTACCCTGCCATCTCCTCTTTCAGCAGCAGTATCAGAATGGTGAATCAGAGGAGAATCATGAGCAGTTTCTGAAGGCTCTGCAGAATGCTGTCACCACCTTCCTCAACCGCATGAAGAGCAACCACATGCGTGGGCGCAGCATCACCAATGACAGCGCTGTGCTCTCACTCTTCCAGTCCATCAACAACATGCACCCACAGCTGTTGGACATCCTCAACCAATTAGATGAGAAGCGATGTGAGTGCTGGCTTTGCACAAATGTGCTTGTTTGTATATTTCTGTCTCCCTGTGTCCAGTCTCTGAACTTTGACATTCTGTGTCTTGTCAGTGTATTACGAGGGGCTGCAGGACAAGCTGGCTCAGGTTCGTGATGCTCGGGCAGCCCTCAACGCGCTCCGAGATGAACACAGAGAGAAACTGCGCCGCGCTGCAGAGGAAGCAGAGAGACAGAGGCAGATCCAGCTGGCACAAAAGCTGGAGATCATGAGGCAGAAGAAACAGGTAATGAAATTAAACTGTTCCATGAGAGTTCAGTTATTATAAATTATTACCACGCTCACAGCCGTTTCTTTTGACTGCAGGAGTACCTCGAGATGCAAAGACAGCTGGCTATTCAGCGCCTCCAGGAGCAGGAGAAAGAGAGGCAGATGCGTTTGGAGCAGCAGAAGCACACCATCCAGATGCGGGCCCAGATGCCTGCTTTCTCTCTGCCCTACGCTCAGGTACGCATTTTAGACTTTTTTTTGGTCACATGTTCTCATTGAACATGTTATCAGACTACATATTACTTCTTAAAATCATCTGAAGGAGTTTTTAATGCTGTTTTTATGTGCTGCTGTAGATGCAGTCTTTGCCCCCCAATGTTGCGGGAGGGGTGGTATACCAACCTGGTGCTCCACCCAGCTATCCAGGCACCTTCAGCCCTGCTGGTTCTGTGGAGGGTTCACCTATGCACAACATCTATATGAACCAGCCAGGGCAGAGTGCACCACCACAGTACCAGGCTATGCCTGGTGCTGCCACAGGTGAGGAGGTTAATAAGAAAAAGGATCAGTTTCAACGAATCCCCTGAAAGACTTCTGATAGCTTCAAAACTAGAAAGTCTACCAGCTTTTGCCATCTTGCATTACAGTCAGTCATGAAACATTTTTGATATAATCTAAAATCTTAATTGTGTGCTATGGTGTGATTTTTTTTTTTTTTTTTCCCTCTTGCTTTCAGATCCCAATATGGTTAATGCATACATGTACCAGCCTGCAGGCACCAATGGGCAGCCCACTCCTCCTCCTGGCCAGGCTCCACCCACAACTAGTCCACCCTACTCCACCTATCAGCCCACACCTACGCAGGGTTATCAGGTGTGATAAAGCTCCACTTTATACATAAAATGCCACCAAAATTTTTCAAGATACATGCCGCTCACTGCTGTCTGTGTTGTGTGCAGAATGTGGTCTCTCAGGCACAGAGTATGCCCTCCATGTCCCAGGCAGCCCCCACTAATGGTATGGGTTACATGGGTTACCAGCCATACAATATGCAGACAATGATTTCAGCATTGCCTGGACAGGACCCCAATATGCCCCCCAACAACAGTACATGCCAGGCCAGCAGCCCATGTACCAGCAGGTCAGTTGTATATTTTATAAAACTTCCAACAGACTGTAGTTCATTGGTTAATGTGCCATCCACAGTTGACAAATAAAATCTGCCTTTATTTTTTATCATTATCGTTATTTTTATTTAGGTTATTTAAGTCTCATTCTTGACTAATCTTCCTTTTCATTCATTCATGTTGCTAGGTTGCTCCCCCTGGTGGTCCCCAGCAGCAACAACAACAGCAGCAGCAGGCGCAGCAGCAGGCACCTCAAGCCTTGCCGGGCAGTGCAGAGGCACAGCTCATCTCCTTCGACTGAAAGGCGACACGCTGCGGGGTCTAACACACTACAGCTTCTCTCCCCGTTTGGTCTCTTTCTTCCCTCTCTGGACTCTGAGGATACCCTCTGGAAACACACACACATAATTCCCACTTTCCACCTTGCTGTGATGTTGTGGCAATGTGAAATATTGTGATGATGTTGCAGAACTATTGCTCTCCCTGCCTGTCCCCCCACTGAAGTGTAGGAACTGGGGGTAAAGCTGCAATGGGAAGCGCCGTAATCGAGACCCTTCACCCTCCTCCTTCATTCCAGTTGATATGTATGTAGTTTCTCCTTATTAAATGAATAACTGAAGAGCAGAAATAGTCAGTGGTATTAAAGTTAAAATATGATAATTTAGGAGATAAAAAAAAAAAGAAGACACGACCATCTTTTGTCCCATATTTTTCTAGATCAATTTTTGCATGTTAAAATTTCAGTTCTTTTCTGGAATGGAAGCAAATTATTTCAACATGTTTTAGCAGTTTAGGACGTGACTGAGAAACATCTGTATGTGCTGTTTAAGATGCTGTGGGTGTGTCGAGAGAGAGTGGTGTCTGGAGAGTGAAAGAGTCAGAGCCCTGGAAAAAATGTCACTAATGCATCTGTATCCGATCCACAGCCTAACATTCCAGCTGTAGTTCTCATATCATCCCTTCTCATGATCACAAATTAGGGTCTTCTTTTCTTTTTTGGCATTTATTTGTCGTGCACTGCTTCAACTGTGTGTTAATATAGTTTCAGAGATGATGCAGGGATTAGTATGTCACGGGAGTAACATTACGGAGTGTTTAGGAAATTAGCTGGGTGGTTATTTAGTCTTTCTCAATTATACTTACATAAATTAAAATTCACATTTAGTAACTATAAAATATTTATACTAAACGCAGTCCAGCAGTTCTCATAGCATCTTGGATTCCTTTTGTTAAAGCGACTTGTGTTGCCAAACATCAATCGCCATCACAAAACAGAAGCATATGACCTTAACCTGTAATAAAGTGCAAGCTGCCTCCAAGTGTCCCAGCCTGCGTCCTTTTAGTTGTAATTGTCACACATAAAGATACCTACGTCTTAAGTACAGGTGGGCACTCTTTCTAAAGTGTACTCGAGTATCCAGAAGAGAAGAAATGCTTGCAGAGCAAACATGAAGTGCTGCATGTATGTATCACACACCCAGCCAGTGATTTCTGTAACTCTTCAGTTGGCGTCTGTGAACTTCTTTATTCCATCATACTGATCTGTCTGACTTTGAAGTAATTTTAAAATTATATTTAATAAATATCTGGTTCTTACTGTCCACCTGCCTCGGCTTGTGTTTCGTAGCCATATATTGGGGGTTTATTGCAGCTTTTATTCAACATTCATTATCACAACCATGTTTCTGTATGAATAAGAGGTCTGAATAATCTTTTATAAATATAAAGGTCATAGAAATACATTGAAGATCGATGTGAATGTCCTTTGTGTGGTTTGACTTCTTTAAAGTTTTCTGAAGATGAGGCATTTGTAGTATTCTTCCATCTCAATCTAAAAGAGGGAAACATTACAGATGTAAAAGGCATGTGGTTGTTGGTGGAATTGCCTTCAAGCCGAGACATGTGACTTACTATCCGCTCCATACGCATCCCGTTCCCATAGGCCAGCTGTCTGAGCACATCGATGTCTGGAAGACCCCAGTCTGGATTCCTGTGTGGAACAGAAACCAACATGACGGTTTTTATTTTATCCTACCAGCAGGATCACACAAGACCTGGTATCGAGTAGCTGGTTTACTGTGCCCACTCACATTTTTCGTAGCTCCTCATCCAGCTTTTCATTACAACTTGGTGTGATGATGCCATTAACAGCGTACACCTGGGAAATGTTTTGATTTTGCTTTAGTTGGTTAGTTAACTACAAATAAACCTGAACCTACTATGATTACATACCCCATATGTTATCAAAAGGCCGTTTTGTTTGAGGATCTGACCTGCTCCACTGAATACTCCCTGGGGAAAGCATAGATTTAAAAAAGAAAAAAGTTGTAAAATGATGAATGTCTTTCAGTACTCTTGGAGTCTAGCAGTTAATATCTTTAGTTGATTTTGACATGACCAGGCCTACCTGGGCTGTTTTGAAGGAGCTGTATTGCAGTAAGTTAATGGCAGTAATAACGTCGCAGGAGTTACGATTCAGTCCTGCCCATTTCTCCCACGGTTCACTGGCATCCAGGTGGACAGGTGGCAGCACAGTCTTTGCATGGGTTACAGCAGTGTACGCCTTGATGCTGCCAACAAGGTGTATGAGATTAATCTTAGATTTTTATTTTATTTTTTATCTCAAATCCATAGACTTAATAAAACACTTGCTCAAATATATCAGCGAATTAACTGGAAAGTGTATTCTTGTAATGTATAACTATATTGACAGATGGCACGGCACAACGAATGGCAGGTGTTTTCTAAAAGACACAAACCTGTCCAGAAAATCCTGTTTGATGTCTGATGGCTGCCAAGTGACAAAGGGCATCTTCTGAGCAAATCGTATCACATGCTGGCCGGTTCCAGAGCCAAGCTCTAAGGCAAATAACTGCCTGTGTGACTGGTCCTCCAATAAACCTTCAAGCACTGAATAAAGACTCTCCCAGTTCCTTTCAGCCTGAGGAGACAGCAGCATGGTCTGGATCCTTCTTACCTTTATTTGCACCACCAGATAAAGGCCAGTGGAGGGAATGGCATGTTGGTGGATGATGGTAGCAGCAGATGGGTGGAGAGATTACCTGGCTAATAGGATTCCCTTTGTGCTCCTCCCCAGTGCCCAACTGTCCAGCATTGGTATGCTACAGGTAGGACACACGCATGTGCACATCCAGAGAAAATAGTGGGATAAATTCTTGAGCCACCCCTCATTTTTTTATATTTTGTTTCCAAGGAGCCAGGTTTTATTTTTTTTTCAAGTGGTCTTGAGCAATAATTCTCCAGGCTTTCTGAACATCTTTCAAAAAAGTTCTTTGGTTATTGGTTGCTTTCCCACTCATTTTCAATCCAGTCCTTGTACTTGACCATTTTCAGAGGAGTGTTTTCTGTTTATTAAACCCCTTAACACTGATCTATGAATCATTCAAACATTCAAAAAGGCACCTAACTCAAGAGATGAACCAGTGTTCTGTCTACACATAACTTGACAAAAAAACACCAATGGATGACAATGATCCCAGACACACTGACCAATGCAGTTAAAGCATACCAGCAGGATAGACCCCCCCCCCAAAAAAAACCAACAAAAAACAAAACAAAACACACACAAAACACACATACACGCAGTGGATCATTCAGTCATAGATTGTGAGACCTTGAGGTCTTGCCTTGTATGCTGTATTTACATGTATGTTTGCATATATATCAATAAATCACTGTACCTATTTCCCATTTTAGCAAAAATATAAAGTAATGATGGGTGGCTTAAGACTTTTGCACAGTACCATAGCAATCAGCTATTGACACATAATGTGGTCAGCAACAACTACAGCAGTACATATCAATTTAATGCGTGTGACAGTGTATGGCATTGAAATGGGAAGTTTTCTTTTTTCAGACTTTCTTTCGCTTTCACACACAGGTCCCTTATGGGTTTCCGTAGCTGTTGTATTGAGGTTTTTAGACAGTTCACGCGGAGCATTGTGGGTAGGTCAGGACTAGCGGGGACGCCATGTGCTTTTGAGGCAGAGGATCTGTTGGAAGGAGACTTGTCTGTGACAAACTTGGCCGCTTTCTTGAGAGAGGATAACCGGCTCCATTTACTGTTAGCATGTTCTGCACCAGACGCTGCCTCCGCTCCGCGCTGCGGGCCGCAGCCAGCACGCACCGGTACGTAACAGGCAGTCTACGTCAACGTACATCTGTCTGCTCCTTCAAGGGCAGAGAGCCGGCCACTGCTGCCGCTTAATTTGGATGGAGTACACGATGTTGTCTCTCTAATTCGTCTAAACCCAGAAGATGCGCTTTGTCTGCGCTCAGAAATGAGTTTAATGGTTTACGGCTGTGTGCTAAGCAGGTTACCCGGCGTTAAGTGCTCCCTCGCAGGCTTCAACTTGAACGCCATGACCAACTGAGCCCTGCAGTCTAACGACATAAAACGTAGTGCACGTCTATGAGTAGCAGCTGTTTGACGTTTCTTTCTTTCTTCTTCTTTCTTTCTTTCTTTCTTTCTCTTACCTTTCTTACCTTCTCGGGTAAAACGTCACTTTTCTGATATTTGACAGCAGGAAAAATACCCGAATTACTTTTATAGGCTGATAGGCGACTTCACGCTGTTAAAATGGACTTTAGATCCACCCTTGTGGTTCAGATCAAGAAATATGAAGGTTTTAGGGATTCTTGAGACCATGTATGTATATATCAAGAGAGGTAGTAGTATTCGTGGCTAGCACATTTTCCTAGGTTTTCATCTATTGGTCTTTGAAGTGCCATGGATATGCCCTGAAACGGACACACAGGTAGGGTAGGTATTGCTTTGGCCATGTCCAGACTGTCAGCTGGAGGCTTACTGATGTTTTTGTTTGGGACGTCCTCCTGCCACCTCTGTAGCTGATTTGCCACTGTGGAGCTCTTCTCTTCCTTGATTCTTATCAGGTCCTCTCAGTCAAAGCTGTAGTTTACTCCGGTGCAGGCTGGCAGCCCTATGCACAAGTATTTTCTATCCACAAGTACCCAGGAGTTTGTTTGGGATAAAGAGGCTTAAATTTTTTTCATCAAAGGGAGAAAGTGAAGCTTTGTGGGGTTGTCCACATGCGTGACTATTTGTTGTAACCACACAGACTTGTCAGCACAGACACTAAGTGCACCAATGATGCATGCCTCATCCAGCTGGCCTCCATTCAGACTAGGAAAAAGCCAAATAAAAACGAGTACTCAGCTGTGCTGTCCACATCTGTCCGTGTAAATTCTCAACCCTTGTCTGATATGTTTGAGAAGGTGTGCAGTACCAGCATGCTGCTAGTTTTGCTTCAAAGGGCTGAGTTTCCTTGATTGCTCGGCTCACAGATCCTTGCCATAATGACAATCGGTCCTGCTCGCCCCGAGCAACTGCTTCGCATATTTGTGCCATCTTGCATGTTTTGGATATAACAAATCTCTTATTCTTACCAGGGATGGTAAGAGTAATAAGCTAGCGAAAACTAGCCAGGCACCACAGAGTCCTGCCAACTCCTTTCTGATGTTGCACTCTGTTTGCTGCTTCCTGCGCCTGCTCCCTTTCTCTCTGTACACCACGTTCTAACTATATCCTTTTTAAATTGTTACAGCTGTTAAGCTTTAGCACCTAAATAAAACAGGAAAGTATATTGCTAACAAATTATTTTTCTCCATAAGTTATTGAAACCTACAAGAGACTTGGACACTTAGTATTAGGACTGCAACTAATGACAATTTTGATAGTCGATTAGTCATCGACTATTGAAACGATTAGTCGACTAATCGGATTATGAATCACATAATTATGAAATGGCACTTATTTAGCTATCAGCTTTTACATTTAGCATAAGGTTATTTAAAATGCATACCTGTGAAACTCCCGTATTTTAGCCCTCTGTCCCGCGTCCTCACGTATTATTATTTTCTCGTATTTAATATAATTTTGAAAAAGTATTCCTGCCGCTCCAAACTGAATTCTGTCACCAGCCTCCTGAGTACTGCCACCTGCAGTATCCTGGGTGGCAGTTCTCGCGAGGTTAGTGTAGACAGCGGGAACAAACCCGGAAAAACAACTGGACCTCGGATGGGCTCAGTGTTGCCAACTTAGCGGATTTTTAAACCCCTTTAGTGACCTTTTTTTTTTCTTTCTTTTTCCAAAAAACGACTGTGTTCTGAGTACATAAAGCCTTCATACTGCGTCCCTTCGTACACTTTGGTATCGCCCAAACCTCACTTCGGCCGTTATCAACCTTGGAGACAGACAACAGCGGGATTTCTTACACAAGTTGGTAACAGTGGCCCAGATAAAGGAGGAGAGTTGAACTTAGCTAGCAGTCTCACCCCACATACGTGTTTTCGTTAAATTTGATTTTCTAACATTAAACAATACGGGCCAAAATTGATCTATGTAATGTGGGTCTAGGCAAAGCATTAAAGTTACTAAGTTATTTCATAAAGTTTATTTGTAGTTCTAAACATATTTAGGGTGTTTTTTCTTCATTTTTTGTCTCTCCAGAGATGTTATTCCTCTCTCCTACAGCCTCGATTACAACTACATCCAAATGACTAATTATGCAAATTAGGCGATGGCGTCATATAGCGACTTCTATTTTCAGCGGCGGAAAATTTCACGTATTTTTAAATACAAAACTTGACAGGTATGAAAATGTGGTAGTAAAGACACGGAAGATACTTAATTCAAAAAGTTTAATCAGGTTTGCTGCTGATATAAATTTAACGGTCCATTTTTCCAACCATAAAAAATATATATAGTACTTTTTCTTTCCTGTAAAACAAAGTTGGCACAGTTTCACCAGTTATAGCCACATAACTAAACATGCCCGCCAGAGATAAACGGACAGTAAGACGTCTCACTCCGTTTAAAAAACAAAACAAAAAACGGATCCAAGGTTTGGGACAATTTCACACTCACTCCGTATTTTTTTTTTTAAACGGAGTGAGTGAGTGTGTGTGAAATTGTCCCAAACCTTGGATCCTTCTTTCACCCACATGCCGCTGAATGCTATTGCGCCTGTGTGAAGCTCGCCAGAGATAGACGGACAGGAAGACGTCTTACTCCGTAAAAAAAAAATCATCAGTAATAAAAACGACTATAATCGATATATAATTCGTCATCAACTATTTTTATTGTCGACAATGTCGACTAATCGTTGCAGCTCTACTTAGTATGATGGTATTCTTGGCTTATAATGGGTAGGTATACAGAAAAAACACTTAAGAGTTTAAAAGTTGCTTTTTAAAATGTATTGTTTGCATTATTTGCTCATAAGGGACTGGAAATTCAGGATTCTTGGCTTGTCAAGCACAATTTGTGAACTGTTAAATTGAAAAGCACAAAAGTTTTCAGTTCCAGTTGAAATAAGAAGGAAAGCTCATCTCATATTAATTGTTACTCCCTGAAGTTATTTAATAGTTTGCAAATCAAGACAATTATGTATTTTTTGGACAGTGTGCACTGTAAATCTCACAAATTGTTTTGTGAAGCAGTAGACAAAGTCAAAATGTGGCAGTGGATGAAAAAATAACATTGTGATGCCAGGTGTGAATGCAGCTGGACCCACGGCACACTGAATATGTGGATACATGGTGGCCAGATACAGTTTGACACTTAGCTAATCAGTTTTCATTTTGCCAGGCAACAGCTTCAGTGGCAGAGACCAGCCTTGTGTGCTCTTAGACTTCTGAAAACCAGTCCAGCCTCCCCTTCAGATGCCATCGCCACCCCTCCTCTAGACGGCGCACCCAAACAGTATTCCCCCAAAATCCAGCAGCTTGTCAATGACATAGCCAGCCTCACGTTGTTAGAGGTGTCCGACCTCAACGAGCTCCTCAAGGTTTGTGGAAAAGTTAAAACCACAATGCCCTTTGACAAAGATTTTTGCTGTCCATTTGTGTTGTATGCTGTGATAACCTTTGTTTTTTCTTCCCCACAGAAAACTCTGAACATTGAGAATGTTGGAATGATGCCTTTGGGGGCGATGCCGACATTAGCTGTACCTGCAGCTCAGGTACTAATTATGAACATACATCATTGTTGCACTTTTTAGATGTATTAAGAATGTAAAGCTGCGCACAGTTGTCGTTGGCCAATGAGGATCTGTGTGCACAGTTAAATGAGCTCTTGTGTTTTCCTTGTGCAACTAGGCTGCAGAGGAGGATGCAGCACCAGCAAAGAAAGAGAAGACTCACTTCACAGTTAAATTGACAGAATCAAAAGCAGCCGAAAAAGTAAAGCTTATAAAGGAAGTGAAGAACTGCATCCAGGGCTTGAATCTGGTGCAGGTAAGTCTCTGTTAGAGGAATTTAAGAGGTCCCAGTGTACCTTTTGACAAACAGCGGTCTTAAAGGACCAGTGTTACAATGTGGGGTAAAATATGTCTTGTTAGATTGATTTTGGAGGTGGTAATGTACACTGCTCTAAAAGCATTTGATCATCGCAGTTAAACATTGTGAATCCATTTCACTTGCGTTGGTGCAAATTAACATCTTGACAGGTGCACTGGACAGGAAACAAGATAACTCCCAAAATGGGAATGGTTGAAGTATCCTTGACACTACTCGTAGCATGAAAGGGTATCTCTAGGCCAGCTTTTCCAGGATGGCACATCCATACTCCATCTAGGTTAGCTGTTCCTCCCAGAATGACCTCATGAGTGTGGAGGAGATGCCAGAAGATGGGCTTGTTACCCTTCTACAGCCCTGTTCTGTTCTTTGTGCATCAGGCCAGCAGTAGGACTGTTTGTTACTTTGAAACGGGAGGAACACTGCCACAGTGCTGCAATATGACCTCCAGCAGGCTACTTACGTTCATGTTTCTGACCAAACTGTCAGACTGCATGAGGGTGATGTCCTTCAGTAGCTCACAGCCCAGTGCAGAGCTGTGGTGGTCTGTTTCCTGTTCTGTCTCCAGTGCACCTGTTGTCTCTTTCATTTTCACTGAAGCAGGTGAAATGGCTTCGTGTATTTAATTCGTTAAAGATCACGTGCTTTTGTTTTGGTTAGAAACCGTAACTGCAAGCAAACTGTATTTCCACGTTTTATTTTGATTTTTCTGCAGCTAGTTTTTACAATAAAATGGTAAAGCTTCTCATAGCAGGCTTGTTAACTTCACTAAATGTTTTTCCCACTTTCTTTGAAACAGGCTAAGAAATTGGTGGAGTCTCTTCCACAGGAAATCCGGGCTAACGTATCCAAAGAGGAGGCAGAGAAACTAAAAGCAGCCCTGGAGGCAGCAGGTGGCACTGTAGTGTTGGAGTAGATCTTGTCTGCCACCAGTTTGCTACTCGTGCACTTCACCTTTCAGTTTTTTTTTTCTTTTCTTTTTTTGTACGACAAACACGTGGATCCTAAAAGAAATGGAAACAAATGCCTTCTGACATTAACACTGTCCCCTTACAACGTCAGGTGGGACAGTACAGCTGAGACTGAACTTTCCAGGCATACAGCCTGCACAAACGGCCGCTGCACCGTTTGGTGGTTCATTGGTTTTATGTGCTTGTCTGATACATGTGTCAAACAAGCTAAAGAAACACTGGCCTGGGTGCTGAGGAGAGCCTTTTTCAATCACAGCTAGAGTAACGTTGCGGTAATGGCATTCTGTCACTCATAGATCATATTTGTGTTAATGTTTCTCTGGTTTCCTTCTGGCATACCTACAACAGTGACTGAGAGAGCCCCACAGTAGTAGCATTAGTGCTGACTGTAGGCAGGTGTATCCACATTTTTGAACATTTTTGTCATTGTTACTAAGAGCTGTGTGTGCTGCTGAGAGAGCTGTACCCTGCCCCCCCTCACACGTGCTCTATGAAGGATCTCTTCTGTATTAGGAGGAGTGTTTTAATCCTTTACTCTTATTCCAAATTAAAAAACGTAAAAATAAATTTGCTTTTTTGTGTGCATTCTATTGTGAGCTGAGAAACTCACAAAGATGCACACACAGTTAGTTGCTGTGTTAAAATTTATTGCGTCCAACCTCCAGAAGAGCGACCAAGATGCTGGATGCATGGAGCCGTTAACACATTGAGGTGCCGTCAGATTAATGGAAAGGAGCGCATGTCTGAAAGAGGCTGGAGCCAGTTTGTAATTTTGTTTTTATGTTTGAACTTCTCACAAGATTAAATCTTGTGGTTCGTGTCCGGCCTGATAGCGGTTACTGATGTTAAGGAACAACAGATACTGTGTGTAGTTCAGAGAATGACAGGGCTCAGTCCACATATATCTCATCAAAATGTTAAAAATGTGATTAAAGTTGAAATACTTAGTTTGGTCTTATGTGTTCTTATTGAGCATGTGGCTGATTTTTTATGGAAACTGTTTAACCTCGATAAGAATGTAATCAAAAGATGCATTTAATGTGTGCTGTGTTGACTGAACATATGCAGTACTGGGGCTGAAAATTATTAATATTATAGTGGAATAAGTAAATTACAGTAGATGATGCTTTACTGCTGTTGTCTACCAGAGGTCATAATGTCTGTAAATAACAGCAGTTGGATCTCATTTTGTTTCTGAGTAAACTCCAGAAAAGGAAGAAACCAGCTTCAGTCTCTTTGGAAACTTTGGAGAGAGAAAGTAATTTACACTCACTGGACACTTTATTAGGTGCACCTTACTCTGAACCCTCTCTGCCTTGCGGCTGTACTACTTGAGATTTTGGTCTCATGAAGCATTAAGATGATGGGTACACTGTGGGCTTAAAGGGATGGACACGTGGTGAGCAAAGCAAATATTTCCCACACCTTTACCAGCAGCTTGAACCATTGTAGTAGTCAGGATAGATTCATGGTTTAATTTTGTTTATTCCAAACTGAACCTATAGTCTGAATGTTGTGAATCAATGCTCATCAGACCAGGCAAAGTTTTTTTTTCTTAGTTGTCCAATTTTTGTTAGCCTGTATGAATTCTAGCTTCAGTTTCCTCTTCTTAGCTGACATTAGTGGCAGCCACTGGTCCTCTGCTGCTTTAGTCCATCTGCTTCAAAGCTTGATGTGTTAAGAGATGCTCTTCTGCATACATTGGTTGTAGCGAGTGATTAAGTTACTGTAGCCTTCCTATCAGCTTGAAGCAGTCCGGTCATTCTCCTCTGACCTCTGGCATCAGCAAGGCCTTTTCACCCAGCGAACTGCTGCTCACTGGATATTTTGTCTTTTTTTGGATTATTTTCCTGTAAACCCCAGAGAGAGTGTGGGAAATTCCCAGTACATCAGCAGTTTCTGAAATACACAGACCAGACCAGCTGGCATCAACAACCATGTCAAAGTCGCTCAAATTAACTTTCTTCCTCATTCTGATCCTTGGTTTGAACTTAAGCAGGTTGCTTTGACTATGTCTATATGCCTAAGTGCACCAAGTTGCTGATCATGTATATATGACCTGTTGAAAATCTATAATAACAGGTTCAAAGGTGGACTGTATTTGTAATTTTCAGTCAGCAGGAAGCAAAGCACTGGTGTATATACACACACACACACACACAAGCACCTTGGCATGCAGACTGCTTCAGCAATCATTTGTGAAAGAAGGGGTCACGCTCAGGAGCTCAGGGATTTCCAGCGTGATAGGATGCCACCTGTGCAACAAATCTAGTTATGAAATCTCGCTGCTAAATATTCCATAGTGAACTGTCAGTGATATTATAATCGAGTGGAAGAGATTGGGAATGACAGCTTTGCGGCTATGAAGTGGTAGGCCATGTAAAATCACAGCAGGGTCAGCGGATACTGAGGCCCGTAGTGCACAGAGGTCGCCAACTTTCTGCAGAGTCACACGCATACAGTGCTTTGCTTTTCCTACTATGATGTCCTCTGTGAGGAAAGGCAGGTAGTTATTTTCAGATTGATGCTGGATTGCTTTTCCTCTTACAGAGTTTGTGGAAATGTCTTTTCAAAAAAGCTGTTCCATGCTCAAAATCACCTGTGCATTTTATATCAAATTTAAAAAAATGAAAATTGAACCTCAAAATAAATTAAATTACAAATGGCTATCAATAATTAGATCTGACCTAAATAGAATTTTAACTGTATATAAATATGAGCACCAGTGGGGAGTCAGGTGCTTTCTAAATATGAACACTAGGGGGTGCAAGGACATCTCAGGTGGAGTGTAGATAACATCAAGTTCATATGTTTCTAATTCCCCACCTGATCTCATTATGATGCAAATTAAACAGTGACATTTGTCACAAATTGGCTCAAAGTAGATGACAAAAAGAGAGCCCACACAAGAGGTTTCCTACAACAGCTCATTTAAACAGTTAAGCTAAAATAGCATAAATGCCAACGAGGGTTGATGCCAGGTGGAATAGAAAAAGAGAGACTGAGCAACTCATCTGGGTCAATTTTTATAGCCCAGGGGAGCTGCAACAGCTGACGACCCTCCCATGTCAACAAATTATCAAGATCAGGCCAGCTCATCCTAGAGATAGTGGGAGTGGCATCATTTTTTTTTCTTTTTGATAGGACAGCAGACATGTTGACTAGTTTAAAAAAATATATTTTATTTTAATTGTTATTTTATTCACGTATCCTAGTAAGGTACTGTGGCAGTCAAGCATCAGGCAGGATTCAGGACCTGGGAACTGAAAGAACAAAGTAAAAATCAGAAGGACCACTTCCTGGATTCAAACCACTTCTATTTGAGGCGCTCTTTAGAAAGGATACACATAGGCCAAATCCTCAAAGAACTCCAAGACACTCTCTTTTCAAACAAATGGCACGACATGGTTATGTTTAGCCCAAAAAACAGCAAACAAGCAAAAAAAACAAAACAAACTCCAACATTTCTTAACACACAAGCCTTCATCTGGGAGCAAACAGTGCATGAAAATGCTGGATCTTTTCTAGTGGTGTTCACTCAGTGGGGGCCTTCCACTTATGCTGTTCCTCCAATGGTAAGATGAGGGTGGAGTTTCCACTAGTGAAGCTCCAATAGGGGGGATCTTCAGAATCTGGACATTTGAAGGAGTCCAAAAGGATATTAACATCAAGCCCAAAAAGTCCACTATTACCATATTAACCATATTATAATATTGTAACCATATTATAATATTTTAACCATATTATAATATTGTAAAACCTTGCTTGTCATCCATATGCTAGAGGGTCCCAGCTGCAGTTTTTTAACACTGGGAGAACAAAAAGACATTTGCAGGATAGTTAACATTAATTACCCCGCAGCTAGATGATGCCTGGACTTCCATAATAGTAATCCATCCACATTACAAGCCTTTGGAACTGACCAGATCCCTCTTCCCATACAAAGAGTTGGCAAACAAGAAAGTCTTAACCAAGCTTTTTGGATTTATAAATTCCAGGCCCTTAAATACTGTGGCTTAAAAGCTTTTACTCCTTATTTATTTATTTTTAAATCTTATTTGCCTTTGGAGGTGCATTCATGTTGTCTGTGCTTGATGCTGATGTGTGTTATCTTCTTTGATTTGGATTGAATTTGGTGAATGTTCTTTTTGGGCTCCTGTGTCTGTCCAGGTTTTGAAGATTACTCTTATTAGGGAAGCTTCACTGGTGGAATATTCCATGCTTATCCTAGGTGGAAGCTAACTTTTGATGGAACACCATAAATGGAAGCTCCTCATTCGTGGAGCATCACTAGCATGTTTAGTTTTTATATCAACACCTGGATTTTATCTGCTGTGACACATCAAAATGTCTTCAGAGAGACTCGTGCATTCCTGCATGTGTCCAAAGAACAAATGCGAAGCACAGATGGAGAGGAGAACGAATGGAGACAGATGTGTAGAGATGAAACATAAGAAACAGCCATGTTAATTAAAAAGCTTCGTGAAGAGCATGATAAGAAATGCCTCCTCATCCAGTTTCCCCTCAGCGAGAAAAAAAGACTCAGTGAAACTCAGTCCCAGTGAGAGTCACAGAAAATTGTCCTGGAGAATGAAAATGATACCCTGCTGTGTTAGTGATGATGGTTTCTGGCTGGGTCATGGTGTTGCAAGACTGGCCAGGAGAGCTGAAAGAAGTCACTACATTCAATCACAGCCACAGGTTTCATTTAACTCACTTTCTAATGGAAAAAAATCCAAGTGTATGTACAATTTGATACAATAATTTGGCAGAAAAGAAGCATCCTCTGGAGCTACAAAGCATTTTAGACACAGCAGCATATCAGACTCCTACACTGCAAGCAACTCTACTCTCAGACTCGGGACCGCCAACTATAACTATCCAGCACAGATACAATGTAACAGATGTGTAGACCTAACTCTGCCCGATTCTTATAATTTGATCTCAATGTACCCTTAAATATTTGGATTCATGTGCAGCAGATTAATGTCTGCAGCCTGATTTGATTGCAAACTCAGTTGCTAGTGTGGGTACAGCCAGCAGAAAATAATGGAACAGGCCTGCAATAAATCCTATCAGCATGAAGGCTGAACCTGTTCTTCATTCAACTTTATTTTCCCCTGGAATTTGGAGTTATTGTTTTGCCCACCTCATTTATTTCACCGAGGGTAGGCCAACTAGCAACTGCTCCTTAACTGATCAAACACAGCTCTCGGAAACGGGCCCAGCAGCAACAACTCATGTTAAGGCGCAGGACAGAAACCTAAATCTGAGTACTACCTGTCACTGGCTGTCATTAAGCACGCCTGCGTCCCATCCTGCTCACGTCTTACCTTTGCTCCAACTTGGAGTGGGTATCCAGTTGCTGTTTGTATCATCTGTCACAAGTCCCCTCCCTCTCTGTCCGCCTCTGAGTCAGCACACACGCTGCTGTGCCAGGCTGCTCATTCATAACACTGCAGCGCTGCTCATTTAAAATCATGTCATGTTCAAGGAGCCAGACAGTCACGCTAGCTGCAGAAACTTAAAAAAACTAAAAAACTTAAACTAAAAATAATAGTTTTGCTGCACACTGTTAAGCCAGTGCTCAAAAATGTTACAACCTTTTGTGTGTATGACCCGGAGTCTGAATGTTATAATTAGAAAAATCTATTCTTGACAAAATATTTGTTCAAACTTCATGACCTTTGCTCTATGTCAGTGTGTCAGCATGCCACAATTTCAAAACTACAGCAGCAGTCAAGCTCACTTACTATTTTTATATTAGTCACGTACACTTCCTCCCAGAAACCAGCTGCACCCCTCTCCTGCTTGGCACTCAAACATGGAGTAAATACGGAGGCACTGTCATCATACTTGACTGTCCGGTGCTTAAAAAGAAACAAAGATAATGATTTACACTAAACTGGCTCGCACTGACTTTTAAGATGAATTGTGGTCGCAAATCACTAGGAGCGTGGAGGGGGAAAAGATGAAAAGAACACCCTCGGGGGGCATAGTTGTCCTTTCAGCCTCTGACAAGTCGACCCTGTGGCTTTTTCCCTCTGGAGTTTGTCTCACTCACAGCATGCAGGAGAATCGCAGTTCCCGTTGGTATTTTGGTGGAGTCTCCTCCACTGCAGCAGCTTGTGTGACCCATCCACTGGATCTGATTAAGGTAAAATATAAGGTTAATTGAATCTGAATTAACACCACAGCACAATCTTTCCATTAAAAGCAGATCAGAAATTGATCCAGGTATGCCTCACTGATGTGTCCGAGATGCTTTTTCCACACACGCTCTGGGCTGTTTTGGTTTCCTATTTACCTGATGATGATAAAATTTGGAATTGTCTGGTGTGGCAATATTCACTTTACCAGTTTCCTAGAATTTCAGTCAGTCGATGAGACTATTGTGTGCCTAAATTACCTTTATTATGGCGATCATTAGGCATCTTTGGATTCCTAATGTGCTTTAAATGACAGTATCATTTATAGTGCATGTTTATTGGCACAATTTTACATTTCCTGCAGCTATTATCCAAAAATTGAATTGATTTTCTTTCATTTAGGATACTGACTGAATGGTTCTGTTAATATTCAGAGTTTGAGATATATTTTCAGACTAGATATTAGAGTTTTTATAGACAGGAACATTATGTATCTGTAAAGCTGTTCTCAAAGTGCAACTGACCCTTGTTACTGCTTTCATGTGTTCACTTCCAGGTGCACTTGCAAACACAGCAGGAAGTGAAGATGAGGATGATTGGGATGACTCTTAATGTAGTGAGAAGAGAGGGTTTTCTGGCACTCTACAGTGGCCTCACTGCTTCCCTCTGCCGGCAGGTCGTAAATTACACTCATTTCCTTAAAATCTTTATTTGCCGTACATGCTGCAACTCTATCGCGTTTTTTAATTTATTTTTCTAGATGACATATTCTTCATCAAGGTTTGCTATTTACGAGACTGTGAGGGATAAGATGAAGAGAAAAAACAAAGGCCCCCTGCCTTTCTACCAGAAAGCCCTCCTGGCTGCCTTTGGGGGTAAGTGGTGCTAAACATCTCAACAGTATTTCTTATTTTAGACTTAAAGTTTTATGTTAAGGTGTTTTTTCCTCCATCAGGATTGATGGGCGGTTTCATTGGGACCCCAGCTGACCTGGTGAATGTCCGGTGAGATAAATTACTTATGTCTTTGTACTCTGTACTTCACATATAGAACCACATATAGAATCTGCTGGTTCTGATAAAAAGGTGTCAGAATACACAGTTCATCGCAGTTTACTGCATATAAGGCTGCAAAGTTGCGGACCCCCTGTCCACACCTGAAAGCGCCAACAAGGGGCATGTGAGCATCAGAACTGGACCATGGAGCAATGGAAGAAGGTCTTTCTTTTACATCATGTGGATGGCCGGGTTTGGTTGCGTTGCTTATCTTGAGTACACCTGGCACCAGGATGCGCTATAGGAAGAAGGCAAGCCGGCACAGGCAGTGTGACACTTTGGGTAATGATCTGCTGGGAAACCTTGGGTCCTGCCATCCATGTGAATGTTACATTGGCATGTACCACCACCTACCTAAGCATTGCTGCAGACCATGTAGACCCTTTCATTAAAACAGTATTCCCTGATGGCTGTGGCCTCTTTCGGCAGGATACTGCGCCCTGCCAAAAAGCAAAAATGGCTCAGGAATGGTTTGAGGTGTTGACTTGGACTTAAAATAGAAACATGAAACATATTACAAATAAAAGCCTATATTTATTTTTAGTGTGTTCTGGTACATTTAAGTGACATTTATTTTTATTTATTTGTTTGCATTTTTTTTTTGGCAGTTTCTGTCCTCCATATCTTTGTGAAAGTACTCAATGACACTGGGGAGAAAAAAAAAGGGGGAAGAAAGGTGCTGGAAGTGACTTTGAATGTGGCATGGTTATTGGTGCCTATATAAAGGACAGAATCTAAGGTACAACTGCCCCTTTTCCTTTGTGCTTAGACTTTTACAGAAATAATTATTTATTTTTATTGTTTCATTTTTTTTGTATTTCTCATCCTTTATTGCCCAGATGATCAATGTGTGCTAGTTTGTGGTCTGATTGTTATGAAAAATGAAAATTGGCAAACAAATCTGCAGCAACTGTGTAAAGCTATCATGTCAATATGGACCAAAATCTGTGAAGAATGTTTCCAGCACCTTGTTAAATGTATGCCATGAAGAATTAAGGCAAAAGGAGTAAAGCCCGGTCTATCTAATAAAGTGTCTGTGAGTCAAGCTGGTTAATGAGTCTGTAACAGAACATCTAAAGCAGGTACCTGCAGAAATATTCAGGTGGAGAGACAAAGGTTTGGAAGGCAAAGTGCAGAAGCAAGATAATCACTGTGAAGGTTACACATGGCAACAGAGAACTGGCTTTGAAATCTGACAATCTCTCATCTTTACAGAATGCAGAACGATGTTAAGTTGGCAGCAGAGCTCAGGAGAAAGTAAGTGCATGAAAAAAAATGGGAAAATATCCTGAATCATAATTACAGACAATTATAGTTCTTTCATGCAAACAGCCACACTGTAAGATGTTTCCCTTTCACAGTTATGCTCATGCCTTTGATGGACTCTTACGTGTTTGTAAGGAAGGTAAAGTCCATAAAAGCCTCTTTAGATTACATGTCCTTAATCATGAGAGCACAAAACTTTTTCACACTGAATAAAAATTTCTTTATGTTGTTCATCATCCTGAAATGTGTTCATAGAGGGGCTGAGGAAACTGTTCTCGGGTGCTACTATGGCTTCTTCCAGAGGTGCACTGGTTTCTGTTGGACAGGTAAAGTCAAATTCAGCCCTTTGATAGAGAGTGAGAGAGCCGAAACTACAACTTCAGTGAAATAGAGTATTTTTGAGGGTTAAGGGTCAAAATGTAAGATGTAAAGTTTGTAATGCTCTAATTTTATGCTGTATGCTATTCTTTTATGCTCCCAAATCATTGCCATAAAACATCCATAATGGCTAAAAACACAGATAGTGCCTTTTGAATCTTCACAGTATGCTGATTAAACTATGTTTATTCAGCTTTCTTAGCTTGGTGTTTAGAAAAATGTATTTTAAAGGCCACATATAAAGTCCATTAAAAAAAAATCTGTCTTTATGAAATCAGTGTAACAGAATTTACATCTTAAATATGTGATCTGAAACGAATTAGCTACCAAACAACATTGAAAAATTGGGAGTTTAATGCATTCTTCCTTCTACATAATTATCATGCATAATATCTAAAACTGAATAACCAAAATTTTTTGCTCATGAGAATCGATATTTTCATTTTACACATAACTGAGGAAAATCAGTAACTGAAATAGTCTAGAGTTTTTGGTCATCTCCCTACACTTACTTGTTGTATTTTCCCTGGAGGGTAACGTTTTCAGTCGCCTGCTGCATCACAGACCTGCGAGTCTACTAATGCAGCACGTGTGTGTTTTGCTCCTGCAGCTCGCCTGTTACGACCAGTCCAAAGAGTTGGTTCTGGCTACTGGTTACCTGACTGACAACATCCTCACTCACTTCCTGGCGAGCGTGTTTGCAGTAAGTGACACATGTGTGTCACTGCACAGAAACAAAAACATCACATCATTTTCTGAAATAAACCCTCTGTTCTTCTTTTCTGCACAGGGTGGCTGTGCCACAGTCCTGTGCCAACCACTTGATGTTATTAAAACAAGATTAATGAATTCAAAAGCTGAATATAGGGTGAGTGTTCTGACATGACTTTTCCAGTTATCTGGTGTTGCAGGAGAGTTTGAATTATTTAAGTCTCTGAGTCCTGCTTTCATCACTCTGTAGTGATGTGTGTTTATTCATTGGTTATGGAGAAAATTACACAGCTTGGCGTGTCTCTTGTATTTTTTGTCTCCTTTTTGCAGAGTGTGTCTCGCTGCGTAATAGCAACAGCAAAGCTGGGGCCGAATGCGTTCTACAAGGTGGATGTCATATAAACTGCTTTACACAGCTTCTTTCACTCAAAAACAGAACTCTTTGTAATTATATACTGTAGCAACCTGTTTAGAATATTCAGTCCCTGAAATAGTGCTGTGATTTGTGTCCAGGGTCTCGTTCCTGCAGGGATCCGCCTCATCCCTCACACAGTCTTAACCTTCATATTCCTCGAGCAGCTGAAGCAGCGTTTTGGTGAGATGGTCGTTACCTGAAGGCGTCCTTGGAAAGTCATCCCACGGCCAGGATTTCAGTGGTCCTCCATGTTCCACTGCGTGATCATGACACCAAAGTGAGCTGGGGTGCAGTGAAGCCAAGACACATAAAAAAGTCTGAGAAAATCACTCTGCTTGCTATATTTTTTCCATCCATAGCACAAAATAAAAATGTATTAACACCCAAAGCTCCAGATAAGAATGCAATTTTCATGAACTGTACAATTATAAACACCACCTACAGTTAAATAAGTGTAATAAACGTATAAATGGAGTTCCATTAAAATCAAAACTGTCTCTTGAATTCATATCCGGCACGAGACAATTCATCCTCACACTACAAAGCCTCCACTGCCCTCTGGGGGACAGTGTTACACTGAAAAACAGGCTGCCTATAGTTTGATGTAAAGTGTATTTGTAATGATGCAGATTTTTAATGGATTTGGTTAAAGACAAGAATTTGAGGGCGGCACAGTGGTTGGCACTTTATCCACTGCCTCTGCAGCGTTCGCATGTTTTCTCCTATTCTGCAGCTGCCACAGTGCAAAAACATGCATGCTAGGTTAATTGGTGATTCTAAATTGTGAGCCTCTGCGATGGACTGGATCATACCTTTTCTGCTGTGTCAGATGGAAGCCGCCCCTTGGATCCATAGTAGGATAAGAGTTTAAGAAAATGGTCGGAAGGTAAACATTTGTGGGAGAAGGCCTACTTTTCTCATTTTCAGTAGTCAGGATTAGCAGTGAGCAGATAGTGAGAAAATAAATGATGGGCTTTATGTCAAAGAAAACAAGACTGATTTAATTATGAAAACAAGCTTGTGAGACACTACCTCGTCTGTAATTTGCCTCTTTATTTGCTTCTTTCACAGTGTGAGCACAGTGATTGCCGGACACATTAGACACCCTGTCAGGTCTATTTTTAAAAGGAATACTTAACCTAGCTTCCTCTGCTGGTACTAGACTGAACAGTTAGGAGCACTTGAATTCATTATGCCTGTGCTTTCATTAGACACTCAGCAGCTTTTTAAACCAGGAGGCCTGTGGATTCGTGTGAAGACACAATTTTTGCCTAAAAAAAAAAGAGTTGTATGCCTCGGTTCTGCAGCTGTATGTGGGTTTGTGGCTTCAAGTTATTTAATATTGTTCCAGGTATTATTTTCCTGAGTATTATATTGTACAGTGATGCACAATCCATCATGCTCAGCTTTAAAAGACAAACTGATATTTTTTCCACGTCCTATGGTTTACTCACTGTCTGTATCAGTGTCAGTATTTGAGTGATGATACTCATCTTTGGGGTCCAACGGCTCCACGTTTGATGCCTTTTCCATGACGTGAAGTGAAGATGAAAATCAGATAAACTTTCTTTAAGAAGTCCAGCCCGCAAAGTCACTGATATCACCGAGAGATTAATGCGTAAGTGAAACAAATCAACTCTTTGATGAACGAACATCTTTTTGTGGTTAAAGTTTGAGTCTCACATTGCTTATTGCTGAAGTTGATGCACAGGTTAACCCTTTAAATCTTAACCATGAAATAATTGCCAGAAATTTATTTATTTATTTTGAAAATGGAGTATTTATTGAACCTTTTGACATTAAAAAAAAAAAAACATATGAGTTTTTTAATTTGTTTCATATTTTCTACATCTGTTTGTTTAAAAATGTACTGTGCAGTTTATTTAGATTTTGTTGAGGGGAAAAAACACACTTGATGATGTAGAACTAACAAAAACTCATAAATTAAATGTGATACACCGGACGTTAAAGGGTTAAATCTGTGCAAAAAGTCATCTAATGGGGAGCCAGTTATTATGTGTGGTTGTCATGGTGCTTGACAAAAGAGTAGCTTGATGACATAGGTCAGTAATGACAGATAATGTACTGCATAAGAAGAGTACATCTGCTTCCTTTTTTAGTGTATAGCCTGACTTACTTTGATGTGTACGGAAGACTCAGGCAGTCAAAATTAAAAGATTTATTAAACAGAAATATAGGTAGTAATTTATAAAGTATGGCATACAATGTTTTTAGAGTTGGTCTATATTAATAGTATTCATGTATTTGCTTTCATATAGTACTAATTCACTGTATTATTTTTAGATGGCTAGATTAGACTACTGCCTCTTGGAGACTAACATTTCTCATGCATGTTGAGCTCCTGCAACCAAGAGACACAAATAAGAGCCCCCTTATTTGCATAATAAAGTAAAAAGGGATATAGTCAATAAATAATTGCTAAATAAATAAAAATGAATAAATTATCCATCCATCCATCCATCCATCCATCCATCCATCCATCCAAAAATGAAATAGAAAAATAAGTAAATAGGGATACTGAAACAAACAGAAGCATATTTATACAGAAGTATCAATTGTTGTCACATTCGTGATTAAATGTTTGCATTTATTGTGCTTTTATTATTTTTATGCATTTAATGATTTATTTATTTTGGCATTTTCTCTCCTCCACTGTGCTGATGTCACAGATGTGTGCTTGAGGTTTCCTCTTTATCAGGCACTCTATCGGTAGTAGACTACAGACTGACCGCTGCGCCTGAAGACGTCCACCAGGGACAGCAGTTAATGATGTTGATGATGCACATGCACGCACAGACAGAAACGCGTATCGTTTTCTCTCCTTTCTCAGTCTACCTTTGTTTCTGGATGAGGAAGAGGAAGAGATGTCAAAGTCTGGTTTGAAGCTGAGAACTGACAGACTGAATGTTTTGGAACAGTCTTGACAACAGAAACAGAATTTGAGATTTTACACTGAGCTGAATTGTTATACCAGATGTTGCGGCTTCGTATCTGAACATGAGGAGAAGTCATTTCCATCTTTGATTTTACCCGACAGGATGCTTGCTGTATATATGAACAAACACGTTTTTTTTTTCTCTCTCTCTCTCTCATTGGCCACATCCTTGAAATAATAATTTCTCCCTCACACTGAGAGCCTGGGCTTGTGCAGATATAACTAAAGGCAACGCATTGATAGGGGTTAAATTCTTTTCCAAAGCAGTATTAACAAGGTTTCCATTTATATTCGGTCAGCATTGATGCTCGACTGAAGGAGTGCCAGGAATAAATTGCACAAAGTCAAGTGTTTATGACATTGATTGTTTTTTTTCATGTTTAATTTCATTTTTTCCACAGAAAGAAAGAGAACCTGCAGCAACATGGTTCAAATGTCAGTCTCAAACTTTTCTTTTGTAACCTCTGAGTCAAACTTAAAGTATTTACCTTTTGGGGTTTAGGCTGTCATTTCTTTAAAATGCCGACAAAGTGTTAAACTCTTCTGCAGCCTTTAAATGAAAACAGTGACCCTGATGTCACTGTTCATTATTATCATACTGAGAGTAACACGAGATTGTCCATGTTTAAAAAGTTTCTGGATCACAACATTTGTTGAAAAATCAACGAGCATGTTAAAGCCGGGCATGATATCATGTCTCTCGCGTCACCTCTGGTTGAATATATCCACATCCCACAGTACTGGCATGCAGCTGTTTACAATTTAATGCAATAAAGATTAATTTAATTGCATTACTTTTCTGTGTGTGAGATAAGATCCAGAGGGATAACAAACATCCAAGTGATTCATATGTGGTCTTGATTTAATTTAAAAGTGGACATTTGCATGGAGTAAAGCGCCTTAAGCACCTTGAGGCAGCGACTGGTGTAAATTGGCGCTATATAAATAAGCCTGAACTGAATGAAATTATCTGGCTCCAGTCTTTAAACAGTATAAAATTTAAATTAAATGCACCACGTATGGCTACATAGGCAGGTTGGTACCTCTCTGCTGGTAACACTGCACCAGCTGCAGTGTCATTGTTCATCAGTGTTTTAACATCCATCCATGGAAATCCCTTCTTTTCCAATTCCTTCCCTCCTTTTATCTGATTGATCCATCAACGTTTTTCTCAGTTTTCCTGGACTCTCACAAAGTAGTTGACAGTCCTCTGTTCTTCTTCTCTGCATTCCGCTGCCAGCTGCTTCAAATGTCAGATTCTTCCTTTCATGGGTGACTTCTGTTTTTCCAACACTGGTCAGCTCAGTCACTGCAGGCAACAATGTTAGACTTCAGTGAGGTGAAGGTGGGTAGACCTGCCAGTTACCAAAGTGATGAACCAAACAGCTTAGCGACTGAAAAACACCAGACCTGTGAAACTTTAGATTTCTCTGCATGTTTTTAAGCAGCATGACCACAGCGGGGGAAAAAAAGAGAGAAAAGCAAAGCCATACCTATAATGATTTTACATTATACGGCTTTAAATAAATAATTTTTATTTAAAGCCGTATAATGATTTTACATTATACGGCTTTAAATAAATAATTTTTATTTATTTAAAATAAAAATCCAAAATGAGTTGGATCAGAAGTGTGAGGATGTGATTAAATGCAATTAAATGCTTTGCATTGAAAAGTTTGATTTTTCATGCTTTAGTGTTAAAATTAATTCTTTATAAGAAGGTTAAAGTTGACAAAAGTTGTAATTTTACTTGACAAAATGGATATTCAACTGCCAGAAATGACAATCTTGCTTTTGTCCACCTCTGTCTTAAATCATGGACTTGGTTTTTGGAAATTTCCTGGAATTTCAAGCAGCTAATCTGCAACCACTATAATTTGTAAATGAAAACTGAGAACTATTTGTGAGCCCCTTTCACTGCCACTACTAGAGGCAAAGTTTGGTGATTTTCCTTAATGAATCCTTCTCTTATCAACTCAGTATTCCCAGCTGGAGGTGATTTTTTTTTCTCCCTATACTCACTATGTCTGAGGGATTTCTGCCAGTTTGCATTGGACTGGGTCACGGCACCACCTGTGGCATCCCTGGCTGGCCACGGCAGGTTGTGCTGAAAGCTGAAGGTGCTTCAAAACCACTTTCAAATGGGTTTCATGAGACCAAATGTGTGCAGTAGAGGGGCCATAAATCTGCAAAATTATATTTAAATAGAAAAATAACCAAAATTACAGTTCCCTGGTTTTGATTCGACAATAGTGATCTGCCTTTCTTCCTGTCTTAAAGCTCATTTGTTGCCAGTTTCATACTGGGTGGTAACAGCGCTGATCTCCTTGGTTTGGAATGACGACAGAGTTGAGAGAATGAGCAATGGTTTCACATTATGGAAAAGTTTGTGGGATGGAGTGTGGAAGCCAGGCTTTTCTCTTGAGGTCTGACTGTGGATCTGAGCCTGCATGCTTCCCCTCTCTGCTCCGGCCTGTAGCCCTTTGCAGCCAGAAGAGCAATCTTTGCATAAACAGGAGCAAAAGCCAAGGAAGAGAACATCACAAAAAAACCTTATATAAGGACTGAAGTGACTGGCAGGACAGAGGACCAGCCATTTGTAGAAGAAGGTGGCAAGCACACAAAATATTACACAAGAATTGTTCTGTTTATAATTTATAATTGTTACATTTATAAATGTAAACTTTACAAACCAGCTTTACTCCCACATAAAAGCAAAAGTTTTGGTAAGTTGTGCGCCCCAGCTTAATTTGTGTTTATCTCCAGATTACTTGTGGAGCAGAGCTTTTACTGTTGATGACAGAAAAAAGATCACAAAAAGCTGCTGTGACATGTAATAAAGATAATGACTAAAAACAGCAGGTTGTGTTCTAACTGAAAAACTCAGATCAGAGTGTAGACAAACAGACATTACGCTGAGGCATCATAGCGCAGCAGCCTTCTGTTGTTCTGTCATCCAGCCTACTTCGCGGAGTCATCTTTTAAGTAAGCAGACCCCCACATCCGAAGTGCAATGATAGAGACATGTTCTTGTTGCGTCCGTCATGCAGGTTGATTTTCCCTTTCAGACCAATCTAGTGTTTGCTTTACATTTTTTTAAATTCATTTTTCACATGCACAGCACAAAGTTGTGCAACACAAGTGACTGACTGAAATAAGCAACTTTACATTTATCACAGTACTTAATAACATCAGCGGATTTGCACAAGCGATTACTGGACCGCAGTAATCATATTGCTTATCAGCTAGACGTAGCCAGGCGCTGAGTGAAAATGAACCCTGTTACCTTTATGTGCTTTCACATAAACAAACCACAGGGACAACTGTGGAGTGAGAAGAAGTTTTTTTTTTACGTGTTTCTCCATTACGTAATGAATCACATTTATAGATGTCTCAAAACTTAAGCATTGATGACGTTTACCTGGAACCCCCAGCACATTGTGTGCATTGTTATAATCAATGTATCGTTGTTCCCACTTGTTTTACTTTTGGGAGGAAATTAAAACAGCTCCTGCTTCATAATACAATTAAGCTTTTAACCTTAATTAAAGTCAGCTGATTAATGACCCAGACAACTTTACAGTCATGTTTTTAAACCACTTGCAGATGTCTCGTAATGGTACCCATCTGCGCTCATTTAAGTGCAGCTGCTGTATGAGCAAATATTAACCAATGACTTTTTATGTTATCACATAATCGCTACTTATTCAAGCCATGTTAGGAAATAATTTGGCTCTGAAGTGGGAGCTTTTCTGTTGATTGATGGCGCAAGATCTTGATTCTGATGTGCTGATTTTGAAAGATGCCAATAGCTGCTCACCTCATAATGAGCCTTCTCCTCCTGCAGTGGCAGTGGGAAAAAAGCATTTTCTCCCTTAAGCATGATGCTTATTTTCACCACCTATCCATATGTCAGAGCTCTCTTCAAATCTGTGTGATCAAACAATATTTCAGGCCAGTAGAAATTTTATTCACACAAAATTATCTGGATTTGACAAGATAAAGGTGGAAAAACATTATTTTCTATTATGGGATGCCAATCCTTATTCAGTTAGCCTATTACCAGTTAAGATCATAGCCTGGCAACCTCTGGGTGCTAGGCAAATGTGCATTCCCAGACCAGTTGGCGAGTAGCTGCTGGTGGCTGCTGGCTGTTTGGGAATGGGCTCTGTTTCCAGTTTGCATGACACTATTTTTACAGTTTCACTGACGAGTGTCTGCAGACACAGTGGCGTCTTCCATGCAAATGAAAGATGACTAAGAAGGTTTTCGGTGCAGCACCATATACCTCTTTGCAGCTTATTTCACCTGTCTCTATACTTGTCTAACTGGGGCTTGACTCAGTCCTAGATTGCTATTATTCATATAGCAGGTTTTAACTTTCATAACTTTCAATCTAAAAATAGCTTTCCAGGAGGCTCAAATGGTGAGAGAGTAAATCTACATTTTCTGTGTTTGATGTTTCAGTTCTTAGGTTAGGTTAGATTCTTAGGTTATTTGAATTTCTCCAGGCTATTGCATCTAGCTGCATTAGCGATGGCTGCTAAACAACAACTCTCCAAATGCAAGAACACACACAGGAGGCAGTCACCATCATCTTCTTCTGCCAATCTTAATGTTAATTGTATCAGCGTAAACACATTTAATTTTTTAAGGAATGTAAATGAGATCATTCCCAAGTTTTTGTTTTTAGGCATCATCCCACTTTTAAAGGAGTATGGCACAGCTTGCCCCACCCCCAAAAAAATCAATAACATTCCCTACTCATATAATTCATCAACATAAGCACACCGTGACCACACATATGAGCCAAAATACTGTGCATTTTAGAGCATATAACAAATTTGGTTTGATTAACCAATTACCATCTGTGAGCTGATGGGATGACAAGCTGCAATAAAAAATTTTCTAGTAACCAAACTGGGTGTCATTGTGACTGGGTCTAATGATCTGGTTAATTTTTCTTTGTAACACGACCCAATTAGATAATTTTCGTCCATGTTAAATTAAATGTAGAAGAAGGAAGTCACAAGTCTGATCAGTTCAGTTATATATGCACATATTACTGTACAACCGTAAATGTCCAAGTGCAAAATACCAGCTATAAGAGAGCGCTGCTTGGCAATAAAAGAATAGTCCAGCCACAATACCCCAGTTGTTAGGAGGCCTCCCGTATTCTTGTTTAACAGAGCTTTGTGTGGAGCCAGTGTGAGCCACACCTTGATAAAGAGCCGCCATCTGATAGACACACTGTGTAAAGTGCTGCGTAGGTGGACAAAGAGAACAGGCTTGTTTTACAGCCCTGCCGACCTCATGGTTCGCCATCTGCCAAGAGACTGTGTACGTGTGTGTGTGTGTGTGTGTGTGTGTGTATTCATATATGAACTTCATTGTATATCCTTGTGTAATCAGTGCTGCCATACTTTTTTTTGTATTGTATATTTCAGTTTATATTTGAATTCATAGCTTTCCTGTTTTGATTTGACGTTCATCTGATAGCAAAGGGCATGAGAAATGGGACACTTTTTTACTTTGCCTTTCTTTGTCTTTACGTTACGTACTCAAAGTAAAAAAAAAAAATCAAACACATTAGATAGAATACACCAGAAAGGCAGTGGGTAAAAATGTGTAATTTTTAAACAGGTGTGTGTGTTACCGACTGTTTTGTCTCAGAGCAGTGACACCTTTTTTTGTATCGTTGGAGGCTCACCCATTCCCATGTCATCTCGACTGCCTCGAACCAGGAAGTGCTCAGCAATTACAGGGATGCAGCCTGCAGCAATGGTGTCCCTACAAAACCCATTATTTAGAGGGATTCTCCTTGTCAAGGTGTTATAGTGGAAGAAATGGAGTTAAGTTACGATGTAAAGAAAAGCTCGTCTCAACAGGGTCTCTCGCGCTCCCGCCTGCTATTCATGATTTCCTTACAGGATTACAGCAGTAAAGCTGAGGGGACTGTTGTAGTGAGGGGCCACACCGTGTTCCCAGGGTCGGTATCTACCTATTCCCCCTGGTGACAAGTGCAACACGGAAACAGAAAGAAATCAAATTTCACAGAGAATGGCGGTGTCATGGGAACATGTTCAAGTGAAAATGTACATTTTTGTCCTTTGTTTTGAAACAACTGTGTAATAACCCTGAACACATGCACTGTCAATATTGTAATTTAGCCTACTATAATAAGTACACACCAAGGTTTCGGTGTGCTAGCTTTACTGTCAAACAATAGCGGTGTGCGATACTGCAAGATTTGGTATCAATCCGATATCAAGTAATACAGGGCCAGTATCGCCGATACTATACCAATACGAAACCTTTTAATTATTATTAAGAATTTTAATGATGTTTAAAACCCAGGATAGAATTGGGCAAAGTTTATAGGTAAATAGAAAATACTTTATCAAAATAAAAGTTTTTGTTCTGAAACAACAGAACAGTAACAAAACAGTTTTCCCCATACTTTGTGATGTCTGGATTTTTTTCTTAAATAAAGTGTACAAAATGATCACTCAAGAACAAATTTTTAAAAAATTTAAGGTAGAGTGTTCATCAAGTATAATACAAAAATGTAATATATCCCTTCATTTACTAATTTTCTGGATTTTTTTCCTTAAATAAACAAGCTGTACAAAATTATCACTCCACAACATTATAAAACATTTAAAACATTCCTCCAATAAATATGTTACATGTCAAAAACGTCAAAACACTGTGGAGAGGTAGGACCAAAGTGTGCCTGCCCTGTGCTGTGACAGGAGCAGCACTTTGTCAGCTCGCATCTTCGATAAAACTGCAGCACTGCATACAGGAGAGAAACTGAAGCTAAAATATCGATCTCATTACACTGGTATTGATCAATATCAATACCAACATTGGTATCAATATTATTGATATTTGGATTGAGCCACCCACCACTATCAAGTAACTCCAGGTTTGTGTGCATGATATGCTCAGATGTTCTATTAAAATCATTAATTATGTTGGTCACACCCTTAAAAGCTATGAGCGGAATCCCGCTTGGTTTTTAAGTGGAAAAATTACTCATCTATAAAAATTAAAGACTTTGACAACATGACAGAACAAATCCAAAGCAGGACTTGCTATGTTGTCCTTTTTGCATTTTACGAGCTAAAGCTAAACACACAGCAACTATTAGTTTAAGCAGCTACATATTATAGTATCCGTTTCATACGTTTAAATCAAAAGGCTGTCCCACTGTTGTGAAAAAGCTTTCCAAAATCTAGCTAGCTAGCTGAGGCACTACCAAAACACATTAATTGTTTAGGGGATTTTAAATGGTTGTTAGAAACCAATATTCATATATTAGCTCTTCTAGCTACAACTGAACAAGCTAACATTAGCTTGCATGTTTAAACATGTTTGTGCAACTTAATCACTCAAAATTTCGAGTGATTAAGTTGAAATTTCAAGTTAGGTGTTTTGAAATTTCAGCTATGAAGTAGCATAAAATTTTTAAAATAATAGTTTGAAATTTTGGCTTAACTCTTTTTTCTTTTTTTTAAAGCTTCCGTAGCAAATGTTAAATGCTGTGTTTATGTGGAACAACCAAATTTTTTTACCGATTCCTGTTTAGGGTTGACTTTCCTTTCCTCTAAGCTGCTGAAGTTGCTTTTCTTGCTAACAGGAGGCACAAGTTGAGCTTTTACTGCAGCACCATGTTGCATACGTTAGCTGTCCCTGCTTTCAGGTGGCTCTGGGAGCTTAACATTTACTGACCACATGTGCTTTTCTTTGGCCAGCAGAGAGGCTGTAACTGCCAGAGCCAATGGCTGGTTAACTGCTAGCTTCTGTAGCTCCAGGCGATGTTTCTACAGCATGCTGCTGTAGTATTTATTAGCTGTTTCCAAATTCAGCGGCTGCATCCTTCGAAGGACCTAGTCTATGTAGGCCGAGTCCTTGGAAGGATGCAGCCCCTGAACTTGGACACAGCTGTTATGTCCTTTGATGTTAAAGCATGTTAGCCAACAGTTGCCAGCTAAGAATTTGCCATGCAGCAGTATCCAAGTTTTCTAAGTCTGATTTGTTCTCAAGAGCAGAGAATGCTTTAAATGTGAAGAGACCAGTACTAATGTTAGCATAGTGAATAGTCACTATTTTTTAATAAGAAGAGGTAAAAACAACCACCTTTGGAAGCAATCCATCACAGGTGGTCAGAAAAATTAAAAAAAAATATTTTTAGGTATATTGTGTATCATTCAGTAATAAATTTCAGGAAAACAGAACTTAAAATTTCAGCTTGTTTTCAGTACTGCAGCCTGTTTTTCTCCATGACAGAAAACAAACACTGAAGGAGACCTAAAGTGGGACACACTTAGAGCAGATCAAACAGCAGAGGCAGACTGCCATCTGGAGTGCCAGAGTGTTCTGGGTAAGTAAAAAAGCAAAAGCTGTCCTGTGTTATTTGGTTACCTAATATGCCTGCCAACTTTACGCAGGTGTGTATGGTGTGTGATAAGTCTGTCACATCTCATATGGCTTTATCTGCTCTGTTCAAACACTGATCTGACAATAGATGACTGATGACTGTGTTGCAGCTAAATTATGAGCAAGTCTTTGTAAAAGCTACCATTATGCTGTCTGTAATGGCTTTTAGAAATAACCAAACAAAGCTGAGTGCAGTTTATGAATTGGAAATATGAAAAGTAGTGAAATCTTATATTAGATATAGTTTTCTCAAAGTAATTTACTTGGTGCTCAATAACACTGTGATTTTTAGACAGTACATTTATCAAATGATGCAGGATGTAATGCTCTTTCAAGATACTCCTCAGTGGTTCTAGCCAAGGCATTTCCCTCCAAACTGCAGCTTGTTCCTGATATAAACACAAATAGTGAAAGTGAACAACATTTCTCATTTATTTAATATATATATATATATATTTTTACTTCTGACAATGCTTCTCCCAACACCTGTAATCAGCTCCACGCTTTGATACACCAGAGCGTGACAGCTCTTTACTTTTACTGTGCGTCAGCACATGTGCAGGTATGTCACAGCCGTTTAGCCCCCGTTGTGCTCCCGTTCCACTCCGGTGGAAAACCCAGCTAAGTGAGTCTAGACTTCTGATCTGCATCCAACACTAATGCAGGAATCTGGTCTGACTGCAGCAAGCATGCACAGACCAGCACAGGAATCCTCTACAGGCCCTCTGCCAGTTAGTAATGTGATTCAGCGGTGTGACGTCACCAAGGGGAGAAACTAAGTACAATTACTGCTGTAGGTTTTGGAGGTGTTGAAGTTATTTTTGACATGATTTTCTTCCGTGTCTTTCTTAAGTTCAGTCTAAACCAAAAATAACCTGAGAACTAACAGACTTGCAGCTAGCGGAGATGCATACACTCTCATAATGGTTTTAAAGGGTTATGTTGATCTACATCTACACCAACAGAGAATATTTACCAGCTCACATAGAAATGTCACACTCTTTAGTTTTCTTTTCCCCATCACATACAAAGCATGTTGGTAAATGTTTAGGAACATTAATGCAACAATTTTCCTACAGTCCAATAAATGGCATCCACAATTTATATTTAGACCAATGCCTGAGTATGAGTACGCACCCACATCAAAAGGCATGTTTTACAGATGACATTTGGACCTCAGTCACAGGTGTTGGTAATAAATAACACCTTTATACATGACATTTGAATATTGTACTGTCAAAATACTGCATTCATTAGTAACTGTATTTACTTCTGTGGTCTTTCTAGTCTTAAAATGACTCTATTACCAATGGTGTGACAGTATATTTTAAAAAAAACAAAAACCTTCCTATAATGTGTCGTTTACAGTAATATAAAAAGAGTAGTACTCTAAAGGTGCCAGCACACAATGACTTGGCATAATTCTGCTTTGTTGTTCCTCTTAAGTTGTTAAATGGATGTCATTGTGTGTTTGATCACAGTGAAAGGTGACACTGACGTGAATACTGGAGATTACTGATCATGTTGGCTGGGTTTTAGGATTTGATTCGGTATTTAAGCTGTTGAAAAGGAAACTTTGTAAAAATTTCCCCACAAATAATGCTTCACAGTGAAGAACAAGGGGTCTGGGAATTTAAAATAAAGCTTCAACCAATGAATAACTGGCCATCAAAGAGGCACTGAAAAAGAAAACCACGCATTCATGAAAAGGAACTGACAAACTTGTTCCCCCCAAATGGGAGGTAAGCGAGGCCCAAGGTCTGCCATGTTAAATGCCTAAATGTTTTTTTTCTCTGTGTGTGTGTTCCCACTGATAAAAATCAGAGCTACTGAACCAGTGAGTCCCTGAGTGAACAGGCCTGATTAAACACTACATCCATACCATTCTCTGCATGTGTTGCCCTGAGAGGAAGGTAACAGCATAAGAAAAAAATAAAGTTTACCCTGTGAGCATCATTTTAATCACTGCCTATACTGACTGAGTGTGTGGACTTGAGTTGCCCAGGACCCTGGCAGTTTTTATCAAGCTGGCCTTCTGTGTGCTGCTATAGAGTGGGACACAATAAGGGCTTAGCTGATGGGGAGGGGGGACCTCATGGGTAAATTGAGGCATTTAAAAAGAAGCTCTGTTCAGCAGTAACCTGATCCACACCTGACTGGGGCTCGGCATTCCGGTGTGGCCGGGAAAAGAGTTCACAATTACCAGAGAAACTGCAGCAAAGGGCCAGCGCCCTAGAGATCCGAGTAAATGTTTAAAAATTATTCTAAAAATATACTTTTAGAGAGGAAAAAAACCAAGCAAACAAGAGGAATAGTTTTATTTTTATCATCCTTTATTTAAAAATGAAGTTTTTCTTTACAACATGCCACATTACATACAGTTTATATGTACAGAGTGTTTGTGAGTCTTAAAAACTGTGCACATTGTTCTTCTGTACCTGGAGACAATCCAAGTTCCCAAAAGGAATTTAGTTATTATGGTTAAGAGGAAGGGCGCTGATCTTTCAGCAGAGAAGTTACACAATTTGAAATACATTTTTTATAAATCATATACACATTAACATTCCTGCCAAAGCCAAATTACAGCACAGCATTCATTCAAAAAAAATTCAGTCTCATCCTGAACTGCTGCTCAAAGGAGAAACTTTGACTCAAGTCACATGGAAGAAACCACAAAAAATCAAACCATCTTCCAGTGCAAGGATCATAGTTCCATAGTAATCACTCAGCCCCATCTGCCACTACTATTAATATGTTGATGTGCTTCCCTGGGTTGCCCTTTGTCAATATGCTGCATGTCAGATGCAGAAGAGTGAGAAAAGGGGAAGTAAGAGAGCAGAAGGTAATGCCATTTAATGGACGGCATTACCAGACAGTATTAGACACCAATAATTACATCTAACCATGTCTGGTAAGACGCCTATCAACAGGCTGGAAGGATGACTTCTGAGTTTTCACCTGTGCAAAGAGGAAGATGAAAGCTGGAGGGAAGAGAACAGTGTTGCAGAAACAGGCTGAAATGAGCAGTTCCTCTTTTGCTGCAGTCATATTGTCTGTAAACACTACATTGTACTTTCAGTCATTTTTTTTTCCATTTCAGTTCGCCAAGCATGCAAAAAGAGTCAAAGCCACGAGTAAATAGGCAAAGGGGGGGAAAAAAAGCAATGTAAGCTTGGTTCGCTCAACTTTTTATGTTCTGGTTTCTCTACATTTTTTACATTAGCACAAATTAAGTGATGTAATACAAAAAAAGGGGGGGGGGAGGCAACTGGAGGAACAAAATACCATTCCATGTTTCTGTGGCCTGAATAATGGAGCTAGGTGTGGCTCAATATATGTGGGGTAATTCGCACTCCTTCAGCAAACACTAGGTTTCTGCTTGCTTCATGTCTATTATTTGCTTTTGTTTCTGACGTCTGTTTGAAGACTTTACCCATGACATTCACATCTGTCCCAATGATGAAAAGTGTTCATTGTGTAAAACGGTGTATTTAATTTCCACTGTTCTAAGTCAACAGCGCAAAAATTCATCTTAAGTTAAACTTCTAACACATTGCTTAATGTTAGTTATGCATTATAGGAAGTTAGTTTTATATCTACTTAAAGTAAGCAGCATTTTATTTATTTAAAAATAAAATTTTCTCCTGGTAGAAAAACCTTGGAAAGTTGGGGAAAGGCGATAGTCTATAGTCTATAGAGAGTCTATAGCTGTTTTTTTTTTTAAGCACTGTCAGGTGAGCTCATGTGTCAGTTCCAGGATGTGCCACGCAGGTAAGACTAGGTGGACCAATCGCTGCCATACAGCACAAAGACCAGCACTGTTCGGGGGAGGGAACAAGGAAATGAGGCCCTGCAGGACCGGTGGAACCATCAACTGACTGCTATTCTTTAACTTGGGGTGGGGTTGCCATTAACGTTTAAAAAAAAAAAAAAAAAGGCAGGGAGGTTAGTAGAGAATTTAAAAAAGCTGGCTTTCAAGGCTTACTATGTTGAAAATCTACTTGCTCTCACAAAAGTATATTAAAGAAAAGGATTACACCTAACTGCTTTTAAGCAGCTAGTTCCTCATCTGCTCATTTGACTCCAACAGAGTTCAGTGCAACCTGAGGCAATGCAAGTGTACTGTAAACAAAAGCCTGCAAACTTTACCTGGAATTAACATGCGAGTAAAATGCGAGAACACCGAGCAGCTCCGTTTGTGAAACGTGCCCTTCAGTGACCACATCAAAGACTGCCTCGTAGATTTCAGCCGCCCTTAACACTTTTGACATTTACATACCGGAGACCAAAGAGTCACCCAGAAAACATCGTTACCAGACAGTGTTAGAACAACAGTTGTACAGTCCAGCACTGTCAGGTAAGATGGATCCTGAGAGCCATTTCTGTTGCTGCTCAAGCATTTGAGCTGATCCAGGGCCCAGAATGGGAGCGTGTTGCTTGCTGCCGACATCTATAGAGCGGTTGATGCGATTGTAGACGGCAGATGGCTATCATCATCATTACCAGGCAGTATTAGAGAAAGTGATGATATCCAATGCTGCCTCGTAAGATGGAGATAATCACCCAAAAACGTTTGACAGCGCTTATAGCTTGTGATATCATTTCGCATCATTAACCTTCAATAAATGGCTTAAAATAGACTTTTGTCTAAAAGAGGGGAACTCAACTTTAAATGATCACATTAAATGGTAAGAACTTAACCCCAAGAAATGCAAAAATATGCAACTTTTCAACTCCACTACTCTAAGCTTCAGCCTGCATAGAACTCCCTAAACAGGCATACATTAAAAAGCACTGGAAATAGCAGCGGGGAAGTCCATATCTGTAGACCACCTCTCCTCTGTGTAACTGCTGAGCCCTTGTTGTGGTTGGGGTATTTAGCTTAAACTTGCTGTCACAGAAGACTGGGCCACAGTGGTTGTTAATGATTGCCAAAACCTGTTCTGACTAGTCTAAATCTATGGCACGGCAAGGTTGGGAGGGCTGCTTTTCACACAATACATGGCGGTTACTAATTTCAAACACCACAAGTTGCGCACATCCCACTGCTTCAAAGCCACGTTACCCCCTCGGGGGGCCGTTTCTGCCCCACGTCACGCTGTATACTCGCTGTTTGCTTTAGGCTGTAGCATACTGTTCTGGTTCGATTAAAGCAGTGTTGCAACAGATTTTTGATGGATTTAAAGAAAGGAAAAGCTCCTTTTTTTTCTGTTTTCCGTCGGTGGACCTTTCAGGCCGTTGTCTTTGTGTTTGCCGAGTGATGAAAGGTTGATGGAATGCTGCTCAGCCCGACCTGGCCAACGCTGTGTATGCAGAAGGTCACTGAAACAGCCCTCTTTTACTGAATAGCATGGATCATTCACAGGTATAATGTGTGAAATCCTCACACCCTATACTGACATTTAAATGTACATAATTATTCTCTAATAATACATGTGGATAATACACTTTTTCCAACAAAAAAGTAATTGATTAAATGTAGAATTTTTAGCTAGACCCCACCCTCTATTTCAAACCTTTTTTTTAAAAAAGCAACTAATTTTGAGGCATTTTTAATAGGAGCAAGTTTCCAGTCATCCTTGAAGCAACGCTAAAGTAGAGTACAGAGGGGGAGGGAGAAGAAAAGAGTATAAGGGAGTGAAAAGTTCGGGGGAAGGAAGGTGAGAATGCACCTGTAACCTTACCGTCATGAAAAGTACCTCAAGGAAAGAATGTAACAAAACCAAAGTAAAGTGAGCACGCTTAGAGGGATGGAGCTCAAAAAGAAAGAAAAAAGATCTTGAGTTTCCAGCCCGCTGCCTGAGAGCGCTCCGTCTTCCTCCTGGTCAGACAGGCCCCATGAAATGAGAAAGCCAAGCAGACCTGCTCTCCCAGACTATTTAGTTAATCATCAGCATTATAAACCAGTACTGCAGGCCCTCTGAGAAAGACAAGAGGAAGAGAGAAAAAGGGGGAAACAAAGATTAGCCCAGAAAAATTGAAGCTGGTAGAAACAAGCGGCAAAAATAACCGTACCTTATCAAAGCAGAGCATGTCATGTGTCAGTATTCAAATATCTAACCAGTTCCTGCATCCTCTCTGTTTGTCCTGCGTTTTGTCCAAATACTTCCTCTTCTGCTTCAAGTTATGGCAATGTACTGCAACGCTTTTCTCCCATTGTTGCACCGTGCCGGGGCAGTTAGCTCACGGCTAACCACGCTTTTCGCCTGTTGGAATTGAGGCGTGATCAGGTAACTCTGCCCTCTCTGCTGGAATGCGACTCTGCTGTGAAGTGAACAACCTGATAGGTAAACTGGCCTGGCCCTTAATCAATAGCTGCTGCCTTTGTGAGAAAACAATAGCAGGGAAACCCAAAACCTTATTTAACTCCAGACCTTATCTCACCGCCACCTAATTGGCCCTTCAGACTACCGAGGAGCTGCGTGGTGACATTTAGGCTATGATACTACTTATCATCTGTGTGCTACTTTGGCTACTTGCTGATGTTTTTAATTGTATGCACTGGGATGCAGTAGGTGTACTGCACTCCCCTATCTCACCCATGTCATTTCACCTCCCAATTTTGAATTTTTCTTTTCTTTTATTTGGGAAAAAAACAATTTTGATGACCAAAAATTTTATAAGCTTGTTTTTTTTTCAAGTATACTACCTATCCACCCCTCCTCCTAGCATTCAGCTTCTGAGTTTTCTGAGTTAAATAATATCTTTTTTAGTATTTTGTCATCTCCCTGGAGGGAGATCCTGATTAAATGTTTAATCCCAAAAGTGGATTTTTAAAAAAATTTTAATTCTGTATTTTAAATTATATATTAAGTGTTTACTGATGATGTCATTGTTCCTTAGTTATAAAAAGGTATGAGCATAGCACCAACTTTCCTAAACTAGCCCTGACCCTTAATGGAGCGTCATTCACCCTGCAGCTTGAATGTAACCTCTCACCCCATGAGACGCTAAGGCTTACACTTCCCTCTCAGGTCAAACCTGTGCGTCAGACATGAACAAACAATGTAAAATAAGTATCTAGTGCTTTTTTCTGGCTTGCCAGTGATTAAATGTCACCCGACTGAAATTCTACTCAGTACTTCCCGCCCTCTTGCCATACAACGGTAGAGCAGCTAGCACTCATGTGACTTGCAGCTATTCTGGTGTATGAAAGAAATGAACAAATGTTTCTCTTTCCACCAATCACAATCTTCCACCTCGCTCTGCAGTTGTCGCTGTACAGTAAGCAGTCGACATTTTCCCTCCATTTTCCCTTCTCCTTCCCCGGACTTCCACAGTCCACAAACTGCATAAAAAGTGTGTTAATACCAGTCCAGGAAACTTAATGTATACCTTCTAGCTTGTGAAAATGCTCCGCTCTGATAATTCCAACTCCTGTCTCAACTTGTAGCTAAACCTCAGAGGTATAGAAAACGGACGAGCAGACATTTTACGTCTGTCTGACTCACATCCACTTATGAAACGGGCAGTGGTTGAGTCAAATCTATGTTTAAAAGCTAAAAAGAGAAAATCTGTAGGCTAAATGTGAGGGAGAAAGGCAAGACGATATCGTCGATGGATTTAAAAGGGCAACAGGTTCAAGGAAAAAAGTTAGGAATCGAGTTTGTGTGAATTCTCGCTTAAATTAGCAAAAAATGTTTGTTAAATAATCAGCCGCTACTGTCGGGTCATGGATTTGTAAAGGCGTTTCATACCTTAGTGTCGTGGTTGTCTCCTCGTAAAACACATTTAAGGCTGTAAAAGGAGTCAGCGTCTATCTTCATATCCTTTGACAAGTCTGGCAGTTTGCCTTTACCTGCCCCAACTGGTCTATCCAGTTTAGGAATGAGCGTTAGCCTCTATTGTTTCCTCTTCTTTCTCTTCGCTTAACTGGAGCTGGAATTTGATACACATTATTTTCGCTCCCCATCGAAACTACCTAGACCCTCCTATATCACACGCAACTGCCAAGGGCTTCACGCGATGACCTAATTTTTTATCGCACATTTCCTGCACTTAGCCGTCTACCAGTTGTCCTTAAAGTTTTAACTCTGCCATCGCTGAGCAACAGGTAATGACGACAGCTCAAACTTTAAAGATGGAGAGTGAAGACAAAGAGGGGATCACATTTGTGAATTTACCCAGTCTTTCCCAGGTGCGGTCACCGATCCAGAAAGCCCAGACAAGAGGCATCATTGTATGCGGGCTCTTGACGCCCCGTCGGCTAGTCTTCCGCGGTCCTGCTCCTGCTGAAGGACAGTCGACCTCTGGACTGGCGATTAGGAAGTTAAGAAAAAAATGCCGTCCTCGTCAGGTAGAAGCAGCCGTAGAGTCGTAAGAAGAGCCAAACCCCGGAACACAACCAGCCATTTTGAAGCGCGTCAGTCATCATCCTGCTGCCAGAGCAAAACCTGGTTTTTTCCGTGAGCCCTCATCGCCGATGTGAGGCGGTTAAGCTTTCTCAAGAAGACAGAGGCTGAATTTGTAAAGGGCTTGGTTTACATGTAGCCTGACCTTCCCTCCTCCTCTTCCCCCCACCAGGTGTAATTTTCAGGTTGCAGCCAATCTCCTCAGGCTCTGGCGTTCGCAGGTGCGTCCCCTGTACTGTCTTTAGCCAATGGTCTTTAAGACGACCCCCCCACCCTACCACTTTACCGGTGCGCTCACCTCCGCCCTCCCCATCGGCCCCCAGGTACCTTGTTTTGTGTGTGTGTGTGTGTGTGTGTGTGTGTGTATGTTTTTTATGATGTCAGCTCAAGCCTCTGTGGGAACGACCTCCTGTGTTCTTATTACAGCTAAAGCGCTGCCCTCCTCAACTGCCAAACACACCCATCCTGCTCAGAGGAAATAAATCATCAGGCCAGACAAACTATTGGGGTCAAGTATTCAAAAGCATGTATCTTTAAGGAATTATGTTAACCGCAAACTTTTACCTGCTTCCTAGATGTATGAGCCCACTATAACTTGAAATACCTGCCCTTTGCTCTCATAACTTCCCTCGGGCTCTCTTTGTGTCCACACGCCTTATTTGCCCCAACAATAACCTGGCTGTTACAGCAGGAAAGACAGGTGTACAAAGTGCAGGTGAGTAAAACCTGAGAAAGACACATCAGCACTCTGTGGTCAGTTTGAGTTGTGTGAAGTGGGGGAGCAGGGACACGGGCCCTGATGGAGCTCTTGGCCCCTAAGGCCAAAGAGGAGCATTATCCAAAAACTGGCCAGGGCTTGGCTGGATGCTGGGTAAGGCACCCACTTTCGGTCTTGAGCTATAATTGTCGGGATTAGTCTCAACAATGAGCACAATGCCAGAGCCATATCCTGTTTCAGCAGGGGCGTGGCAGAGGTCGGTGCAGAACTACATTGGAAAAGATGGAATAAAGGTGATGTTTGAATCTGTAAGCCATACGACAAATAAACATCAGTGATGCAAGCTAGAATAAAATTATTCATTGTCCACCAGTCATTCAGTTTAACCATTATTTTAAGATGGTTATGGCAAAGCTCAGTGTTGAGCCTGTTAATAGTTTGCTTACCGGACCACCACACTTGTTAATAGTAACAGAGTGTTGGTTTAAGCATTAAAGGTAGTTTATCCACTCTTTTTGCTTTTGACTCCATCAACCTTGAGCGAACCTCAGCCTCTTCAAAGGGAGCAGTTCGTAAATTGCTCTGCTCTGAAAGGTTTGCTTTGTTTAGGCTTTTCATTTGCATACCAAATGAGGCCGGGAGTGTAGCACAGGGGCCTGAACTGAGCTTATTTGGCTACTGATGGCTATCTGGGCAGCCGGTCACGCAAGACAGGATGTAAAGACATCCATCATCTGCACTGACCCGACAGCTTCAGGTGTACAAAAATCACACAGAAGCAAATGCATCTGCTTGCATATACGTTTACATTCAAAACGGCCAAAACATAGCTCCAGGACCTTTATTTATAACTTTATTCAAGTTGTAACTCCCTGTAGTGACATGTAGTGTAGTAAAGCATATGCTTTTGAACACAGACCTTTGTCATGGCAGCAATTTACTAAAATATATATGTGTATGTTTATAAAGTCACAGTTTTATACTGAATATGTGCTGCAAACTTCCAGTGAAATTGGAGGAAAGGATTAGAAATTAGATTTCTTATACGTGTCTGCTTCTCTTAAAAGGGGATCAAATGTAGTTCGAGAATTCCCTGAAAAGCTGTTAATGGACAGGTGTGGGCTTTTTCTTTGCCATTTCTTCACCAATTAAGCAGAAAAAACCACAACATGCGGTCAAAAGAGCTGTTAATACCAGTACCACAAGCCATTCCTAGACTGCAAGAACAAAACAAAAATCAATAATAGAATAAAAGACAACATTAAAGAAAGGCCGCATTGAACTTTTTGGTGCATTCTGATTAAAACACACACACTTTCTTTCAATATCCCTTAGAGCACCCTGCCAAGAGAAGAACTCCAGGAAGTAGACATATTATCCAAGTCTACTATAAAGAGAAGATCTCACAGACAGTTCACCACCAGGTGACAGGTGGAGACAAATAGGTTTTGTATAAGGATGCACTCATAATCTCTGCTAACACTCAGCTACGTGCAGTAAAAATGACTGAATTGGCATTTACAGTACAAATAGACGCAAAAAAAAAAATCCATAACTAAGGACAGAAAGCCCCACAAACTAAAAATTGAAGACAGCTGCAATATAGGACTGGCAAATCACCACAAAAGGAGCAAATGCTCATTGTAGGCAATGATTGACTGAAGTCTGGAACCTGTGGATATTGCCTAAATATTCAAAATTATCCTTTTATTTCCAATTATGCCATTTGACTAATTACATTTATGCCCATCATTCAGTTGCATCTTGATATCTAAAATGGTGGCGTATACAGTCAAAGTCACGGGAAAACCGTCACTATAATTATATTTTTTTGGTTTTAGTTGTTTATCTACTGTTTTTCACCACTTTGATAAAACTGGCGATGATGGAAATGTCATCAACTGGATAGAAACTTCATGATCCTTTCCAAGATAATTAAATTGTCTTGATAAAATTGGCTCAGTGTGGCACACAGAATGCAAAATACAAAAAAAGAAGAGCACCAAGTATTGTGTATTCACATTTTTCCCCTTATGAGACATGCTGGGCCAAGTATAAAAGAAAAAGATGTTTATTTCTATGTGTACTTTTTGTATCCCCGTGTGAAGTTTGTTCTGTGATTTATGATGATTTTTTTCAATGACTTTAAAAGCTTTAGGTCTTATCTCTTTACTGATATACGATACACTGCTGCTCTGAGATTGTATACTAGGAGCTTGACAGCAAAAGCGTGAATCACATTCTTGGTCCACACTTCAATTTGTCAACTAAGAAATGGAAAACAGTGACTCATGTTTGTTTCATCTTTATTCTTCAGGCTGCTGTTGCAGACTATTTCCATGGTGCCCTTCATTAACCTGCATTTTGTATCCAAGGTGACTCGTAAAGCTGGATATGTATCTCCCCCAGGCCTCAAAAGTAAGCCATATTGCTGTTTTTATGATGTTTAGCCAACTGAAAAAGCACAATACACTCAAGAGGTGACCTTTAACAGCACACTCAGCCCTTTAAAAGCCAGAGTGTAAGAAAGTGTGTTTGCCCCCACAAAATATATCAAACAAATTCATTTAAGGTGGACATAATTTTTGTTGTTCTGAGGACAGTGTGTACTGACAGTGACAATCTGAATGTACAGGAAAGGCATGACCATCACTTAATAATTATCTAATGTCGCCTGAAGATTTGCATTATTGTTTAGGAGGAAGTTAGACTTTAAAAACAAGTTTGCAAAGAAACTAAAACCAAATAGCCCCACATAATTACATCTGTGGTTATGCATTAACATTTCAGTCCTCAGACCTTCATCAGGAAAAAATGCATATATTACACACACACACACACACAGTTCACAAAAAATAAATAAATACAAATGAAAGATAAGGGATTTAATTAAGGGACCATTAGGTTCAGTAGAGACTTTCAACTTGAATTTTTGTTTATTGAAATTCAACATGTGATTTAAGTGTTCCCTCAATTTTTGAGTATTAAATTTTTCATGATTAAGGTGTGAGCATTTCAGAAACTGATCATCTACTGGGATTTTCCCAAATAACCATTTCTAGGCTGTCTATAGACCAAAAAAAAGAGAAAATATCAATTGAGCAGTAATTTTATGGGCAGAAATGCCCTGTTGATGCCAGAGGTCAGAGGAGAATGGTCAGACTGCTTCAAGCTGACAGGAAGGCTGCAGTGACTCAAATATCAACCCATTATAACGAAGGTATGCAGGCTGCTTCTCTGAATGTAAAACACATTGAACCTTGGAGCAGATGGGCTATAGCAGCGGAAGACCACACTGGGTGCCACTGCTGTCTGATAAAACAGGAAACTGAAGCTGAGAAGCATGAACTGCAACCATCCTGCCTTTTGTCAGTGGTTCAGGCTGGTGGTGGTGGTGGTGTAATGTTGTGGGGGATATTTTTTGGCACACTTCGGCCCCCTTAATACCAACTGAGCATCGTTTAAATGTCAGCCTACGTGAGTATTGTTACTGACTTTTTATGACCACTGTGTACCCATCTTCTGATGGCTGCTTCCAGCAGGATAACACATCATGTCACAAAACTCAGTCCATCTCAAACTGGTTTCTTGAACATGGCAGTGAGTTGACTGTACTCAAATGACCTCCACAGCCACCAGATCTCAGTCCAAAAGAGCACCTTTGCGATGCGGTGGAACAGGAGATTTGCATCATGAATCTGTGGCCAATCAATCTGCAGCAACTGTGTGATGCTGTCATGTCAGTATGGACCAAAATCTCTGAGGGATGTTTCCAGCAGGTTGCTGAATCTCTGCCACAAAGATTCAAGGCAGCTCTGAAGGCAAAAAGGGGCCCAAACCAGTACTAGCAAGGTGTCTGGTGAGTGTAGGCACTGATGTAAAGCCTAATATGGAAAATCAAAGTAAATTTCAATCATACATGAATGTGTCTTAAAAGGCTCATTTATAATTATGTGGTTTAGGAAATAAACCAACAATTAAACAACAATTAATAAAATACTTACAAGTAAAGTTTGAGACATGGACGTCAAGCTTCTACATATACAGGGGTTGGACAATGAAACTGAAACAGCTGTCATTTTAGTGTGGGAGGTTTCATGTCTATATTGGACCAGCCTGGTGGCCAATCTTCATTAATTGCACATTGCACCAGTAAGAGCAGAGTGTGAAGGTTTAATTAGCAGGATAAGAGGACAATTTTGCTCAAAATATTGCAGTGTACACAACATTATGGGTGACATACCAGAGTTCAAAAAAGGACAAATTGTTGGTGCACCTCTTGCTGGCACATCTGTGACCAAGACAGCAAGTCTTTGTGATGTATCAAGAGCCACGGTATCCAGGGTAATGTCAGCATACCACCAAGAAGGACGAACCACATCCAACAGGATTAACTGTGGACGCAAGAGGAAGCTGTCTGAAAGGGATGTTCGGGTGCTAACCCGGATTGTATCTAAAAAAAACATAAAACCACGGCTGCCCAAATCACGGCAGAATTAAATGTGCACCTCAACTCTCCTGTTTCCACCAAAACTGTCTGTCTGGAGCTCCACAAGGTCAATATACACGGCCGGGCTGCTATAGCCAAACCTTTGGTCACTCGTGCCAATGCCAAACGTCAGTTTCAATGGTGCAAGGAGTGCAAATCTTGGGCTGTGGACAATGTGAAACATGTATTGTTCTCTGATGAGTCCACCTTTACTGTTTTCCCCACATCCGGGAGAGTTACGGTTTGAGAAGCCCCAAAGAAGCGTACCACCCAGACTGTTGCATGCCCAGAGTGAAGCATGGGGTGGATCAGTGATGGTTTGGGCTACCATATCATGGCATTCCCTTGGCCCAATACTTGTGCTAGATGGGTGCGTCACTGCCAAGGACTACCGAACCATTCTGGAGGACCATGTGCATCCAATGGTTCAAACATTGTATCCTGAAGGCGGTGCCATGTATCAGGATGACAATGCACCAATACACACAGCAAGACTGGTGAAAGATTGGTTTGATGAACATGAAAGTGAAGTTCAACGTCTCCCATGGCCTGCACAGTCACCAGATCTAAATATTATTGAGCCACTTTGGGGTGTTTTGGAGGAGCAAGTCAGGAAACGTTTTCCTCCACCAGCATCACATCGTGACCTGGCCTCTATCCTGCAAGAAGAATGGCTTCAAATCCCTCTGACCACTGTGCAGGACTTGTATATGTCATTCCCAAGAAGAATTGATGCTGTATTGGCCGCAAAAGGAGGCCCTACACCATACTAATAAATTATTGTGGTCTAAAACCAGGTGTTTCAGTTTAATTGTCCAACCCCTGTAAATGTGTAATTGTTTCCCACTCTCTTCCATACAAGCTGTGCTACTTTATTTTAGTATTGTCCTAAACTAATTATTTGCAACATGCAAAGTATAAAATGCATTTAAATGTTTGGGGAACATTTGGGGAAACGGATGCTGCTTTTGCATTTGAGGCGAGACAATATCTCTTCAGTATTCCTCATATATACACCGATGCTTACACGTAGCATATTTATTGTCTGACATGAATACTATATTCATGCTGATGGACCTAAATGGCTCACGTTTTAATAAAGGTGTATGTGTGCATGTCTTGTAGTAAATAGACACCTTGTACTATATACAGGCAGCCTGTGAAACTGATCTGAACAATGCAGTATGCTGTGTCTTATAACATATTCATCAGTTATGAATAATGAATACCAATCTTTCCATGTTAAAGTGAAAAGTCAGGGGTATAAAGTTGTTGTTGTGAACCTGTGTTCTCACAGGTTTCCTAAATTAGAGGCCTTTAATCGCTCAGTACGCATTAAATGATTGTTCAGTCTTTTTCTGTTGTTTTATCCACCTGTCCTCTTGTCCTGCCCTTCTGCTCAGGTGACTCTGGGATAATTATAGAGATTTACATTGTCTTAGAAGAAATTGGAGGACTTAGCCCAGGTGTGATGTTTAAAGGTCCCTCATTACACTGATCAGCACTGAACCACTGAGTTCTGCCAAGTCTCTCGCCAATTAGCTCTCTGTCTACCAGGGCAGCAAAGCCCCTTCACCACCTCAGAGCCGATCACAAAAACATGGATTTCAGCTTTTGTTTTTTTCAGTTCAGCCCCTTTTACATAACAGTGTTTTTAAATACATATTGAACTTTTGCATGTTCCCAGTTGTTAGGAGAAACAAGCCTCGCTTCTTTTCACAAAGCCCGAGTATCACCAAGGGAGGAGCGTGCACACAAACGGTCTAGCAGCCGCAGCCGTGCTCTGACTTGCCGCCTGCTACCAGCTTCAGGTAATTGGCCCCGAAGGATTTGGGGCGGGAAGGTGTGTGTGGATGGCGCGGTTGTATCCCATAATCTCCAATGGGCCATATTGCTATAGGGAAGCGGAGTGAGGCATACTAATTATTACTATTCCACAACACACCTGTTTGGCTCCTAACTGCTGCTGTGATAAACCTGACATCCATGACACGCACAGAGATAAACGGAGCAATGTTCAGAATCCATACGTAATCATAATCCACATAAATATCCTCATTGTTGAGCGTTAATGCACTCTAAATACGGCAGACGTGCAGGTTAGAAAACTAAAACTCCGTCATGTTTTTTTTTAAAAAGAAAAAAGGACACACTGGAAACTCAGGGGTGTCCTTACTGTGAAGTAAGATTAATGGGTTAAAGTCAGATTGTTTTGCGGCACGAAAGTGGATTTGTTTTTACCTGGCTAAATCACCATGGTAACTTATGCTGAACACAGTTCAGAGTTTCTTTTTTAAAAAGTCACCTGAAAGTGCCATGTTTTCACTGATTTTTTTTTTCTTTTTCTAATTTCCAGCATGTATTAAGTGCAGTATAGATTCTCTGCTGGAGGAATGTTTTATATGTGCAGCTTGTTAAGCTCTACTTTACGAACACCATGAATGAAGAAGTCCAGCATCGGGTTGTCATGGAGTTTACATGCATTCATTAGGTGATGCTGAAAACGTATCAGTGTTTTTATATTTGATTCTGCCTGCACCGCTTGCAGCTACCACACCACAGATCAACCACCAAAAAGACCCGTTCAACTAATTCAATTCTTTTTGCTTTGCCAAAACTAAAGCAGTTTTATTAGGCTATGGGACAGTAACATTTGATATCTGAAAGTATCCAGTTTAAGGTTTCAGACTTTAATGATCAAACGTCATCATGTCAGAAATAAACAGCAGCACAGAGGGTGCACTCAGCATTAAAATTAATATATTAACTCAAAAATGTTCATTTTACCACTGTGTGCGAGATCGCCAGATTAATGATTTTATGTAACAGCTCTTATTTGCAACAGTGTTGCGTCTTACTGTTATGTTTTATTATGTTCTTTATCGCCGTTTTATCGTTGTCATGCGATAACATGTCTGATTGGTGTGGGTGGCACTCAGAGGGTTCACTTTCTGTGGACGAAGAGTCACATGAACGCGCTCGGAGAAAATCAGTAACCACTGTTGTGACACCCGTCATCTCCAACTGGGGTTTTATATTTTTTTAAGCCAGCTAACGCAAAGAAACCCTGGCTGTGTTGAACTTCCTTCATAGTATCCCCCTCTGGTCCTCAGCCACCACTTATCTAATATTCTGACCACACATACAGTGCATGGCATATCTGCATGGCAACATTTTAATTCAGTGTAGATGATTTTTGATTGATTTGTAATTTTGCCAGCCCTGGTATTTATAGTTGTAAATATTATGGGGAGGATAGCCAAGAACAGTAAAAGGGAGGCAGCGCCGTCTGTAACTGTGGTGCGTCAGAGAACAAAAGACTAATGGTTTTATTGCATGACTCATCCCATTTTAATTCATTGTTTGTTAATTTGCACTGTGGTCAAATGTACACAGGCTGCTAAAAAGAAAAAAAAAATCATCGACTGTGATAATTGAATGAATTCAGAGTTCAGTGACAGAGACAAAGATGTGACAGCACATGCGAAGCTGCGTCTTCAGAACGTATTTGTTGGTCAAGTTCAATGTTGCATGAATGGCTTCTTCTCCATCCTGAAACTGCATGTGCAGACACTCACAAGCTGAAGTTTGACTCTTGTTGCCAGTCAAACACACCTGCAGGGCTGCCGGCCGGCTCAAGTTTCAGTCATTCAAGGTCCAGACGCTGGAGTTTGTTTAGGAAATGAGCGTAAACGGTGACCCGAAGGTCATCATTCATTGTGCCCTGCTTTAAATAGCTTGTCAGCCTTGCCTTCTTCACAGTCAAAATTGGCATTGTCAAGCTTTAAAGGGTTTGTGTGTGTACAGTTGTACCATCTCCAAACACACCTGCCCGTTTCTTCCAAAAGACTTTTTGTTTGATCTCTTGTAATTAGCTCATTGTCTAATGTGTTTACAAAAGCACTAGTATGAAAGCAATAAAGATTGGAGGATGAGCTATATGCTTTAGTTTATGTGTATTTCTGTATTTATGAAGGTACGCGTCCATTACACGGGCCCATTGAGTCTTGGGGCAGAGATTACTCTGAAAGGAAAATCATGCGTGTAGACCATACATACAGCCAATTGTTGTCTTAATTGTCAGTTGACGTGAGAATTTACAGTTTACAGTAGCTCAAAGGCTCAGCAATACAATTAGTATTTGCAGTTATGATTATTCTGTGCCAAAACCTTTTTGATAAACCATAAACTAAATAGATTAATCATAAGAGGCCTGGTTAAAATGTCCAGGCAAACCGAAAGCAGGAAAATGGCTTACAGACAACTTTAAACTACTCAGTGCTTTTGTAAATAAACCACAACCCCCTTTCATCCAGAAGTTACCAGGAAGCAAATATTAACTGGAACTAAATCAGGAATTCAGAGTACTTCTTGTGCAAGCCTGTTTGCATTTCCACCACACCTGAACCTCTGTGACCAAACGGACAAATTGCAGAGATGAAATTTCAAAAGAAAACGTTGAGATGATCATGATTTTAAAAAAGGAAAAAAAAAAAACAGAGTCTCCTGAGTCCTTGTATTATTTGTCTGGTTGTTACACAACAGACAGGAAGTAGTCATAGTTCTGAATGTCTGTAAATATGAAAGGTCGCCTTCATTCCCAGTGTTGATGCTACTGGCAGGCAGTACTTGGTGCTGAATGAAAGCCATTGTCGCTGTTACAGCGTCAGAGTTTGCCTCCAAAGGATGGAGTTTGCTCCTTCCTGAGAATTTCTGGATATCTGGGACAGCAGGATTTTGGATGATTTGAATGGTGCTAAAAAAAAAAAAAAATTTAAAAAAGCTTTGTTAAACTAGAAAATTATAGACCCTGTGATGAGGAATCCTTTCATACTGACCCTTTATTCAGGTGCCAGAAACACCTGTGACAGCTGTCTGTGGTCCACTGTCACATTCTGCCCTTTTTTAAACTTTATTATTGCAATTCCCATTTCTAGATTTTGCCCAGGACAGCTTCATCTCATGTACTTATTTTTTTTATATCCAAATAATGTTCAGTGACATATGGGCAGAGAGAAGGGAGGGAGTAGGAGGGCAGGAGCTGTGACAGTGAGGAAGGCCAGCTTTACAGAGCAGGATGTGAGTTGTGTATGGATTTCCAAACCTTCAGGGACAGTTCAACAGAAACAAAGTCTTTATTCATAATGACGGAAACGGTGTCGGCGGAATTTTAATCAGTCTGTAAATTTGTATAAACTCGTATAAATTCATGGCGTGCCGTCGTGTACTGTGGTGATGTCACCCAAAGAGCCTGTCTCAATCGCAATCAGATAAAACTAATCAGAGGGGTAAGCCGACCTCTTACCACCTCATAATTAATATCCTAAGTATAATAAATGTATCATGTTAGGATACCATTTTTAATTCATATTAAACCCTTATTTTACACTTTTCAGTAAACTGGGTTAAAGGATTGAGTCCAGTGCAGTTATTACCATTTTTGTTAACAGTCTATAACTTTTGGAAGCAGTGTTGCTAAAAAGCCTACATAAGTGCATTTTTGTGTGTTGGGTAATGACTGAGCTCTCCCATAGAGTCTGCTATGGGGTCTAGCTGCAGGGTAACCATAGGTTGTGCAAATGATGCAAGATGTGTTTGTGATTTGGAACCTCCCCGGGGAGGCAGGGTTCAGGTGAAGACACCATCAGGAAATGTCCCACTGGGACCAGTTACCAAGAAACGCAGCCCTCAACCCCACATGTACCCGCCACTTCCTCCATGTGTCGGGGCCAAGGCGAAAACAAAAACCACACGCACTACAGTAGATATCACAGTGAGTAAAAACAGTCGGAAGTCAATGAAATTAATATGTGAGCTTTAAAGTCCATATGAAGTCTCAACCTGAGATGGTTCAGTGTAACAGCAGTACAACCACACTTCTCAAAAACGGCACCATCTCCCTGCATCGTTTGTTTACTAGTTCTAAAAGTAAAATTTCACTTTCTCTGGGATGGAGGTGAGACTACCTACATCCCAGATAGCAAATAACAGCCCACATGTGGCACATATCTGCAGTTCTTATGGACCGTACTTGGTCTTGACTATCAGCATTGTCAGGGTGAGTCTGGCTGCTTCACCTCATCCAAGGGTCCAGTTGTCAGGGGTATAATGGTATCTTTCATGCACAGCATTTTTCCAGGGCAGGAGCTGAGCAGGGCCAAAGATGGTCCATATCAGGCCCAAATGCATATCAGTATGCGCCTGCTCTTTCTGTACTATCACATTTATTGCTGCCAGGATCACAGGAAGAGTTATCTAAAAATTAAACTGGCAATAAAAGCGAGCAACAAGCTCCACACACGCGCACACACACACACACACACACACACACACACACTGGACTGTAATTTACCTCTGAACTACTACAGTAATTTGCTGTTACGTATATTACGAATCAGCTTGACTTTCCTAGGAAATTGTCATAAAGGCATTGTCTCTCATCACTGTCTGTTGCCAGTAAATTACTGCTGAGTCATATAAAAAAGATGCAATTAAGTGAGATTTATAGCTTAAAGAAATGTGCTGTTCTTTGTAATCCTGATGGTCACAGCCAAAATATACATCTGACCTAAGCAGTGAGGGAGGGTAACAGGGAGATATCAAGATATTTCACTTTCCCTCGAAAATTGGGGAAAAAAAGGGGGGGGGGTCTTAAAAAAGCAAGTTCCATGGTCGACAATCCGATCTGCAGCTATTCTAAAAAGAAACTCACAGTTTATCAGCTCCTCACTGTAAGTGATCATGCTGCATATCAGATCAAATGACTTTGGTTTCATGTGTGGCTTTTTTGTTCCTCCTGGAAACAGTGTTCAGGTTCTGCAACTGTAAATGGTGTGAAGGGCTGTTGAATGTGTGTGTTACAGGAAACAGATTTCCCCTCAAATGAATAGATCCCATTGTGCGTTTACAGGGCGTCTGATTAAAAACATACCTGTGCACACTGAATGACGGGTATATATATAATAAGCTGATTAAAGTACAGCTGATCATCATATAAAATATTTGAACTGATAAAAAGGGGCAGTCAGGTTGAAGCTGAAAACTCCTAAAGTCTGGAAAACCTCTTCAGCTTCAACCTCAAATGACCTCAGCATTAATTCATAGAGCTCGCTGTGCAAGTAAATCATCGGCACATGAAGACGCGCGTGTCAAAGTCCACAGGCCTAAACATTACCTCAGCCTCGCTGCTACACAAACCTGTCACACTAAGAGGGCTACACATTAACATATTCAGCACAAAGGCTTTCTCAGCCACAGCTTTTACAACGCCAAACACACCCTTTGGATTCGGGCGCCGCTCTGTAAACACGGCAGTTTCCAGACGGTAGGCTAGTGGGTTCATATAGTACTTAGAGCCAATCAGAAAGGCAGCTAGGCACAATACAATGCATGAGAACCTGTGGGAGAGCAGGTGCCATGGAGACCAGCTGTTCATCGGGTGAGGAAATGTAGGTAAGGGGTTGTATTTTGGCAAGCAGAGTGTATATGCTCATCAGGTATGATGCTGCTGTTTTATGGCCAGTGCCCTGTTCATGGTGTTTATACTGTCTAATCTGTGATCATTCAGGAAGACAGTGGCATTAAAGAGGCTCTGAATCAACATGCTGAAATGTAGCCAGGTGTAGGCACCATAAAACAGCTTAAATTTAGCAAGCGCGCCCCAAGAGCTACCTCCACCTTCAGATTTTAAGGATTAAACATGAGTAAACACATCCAACACAGCCCCTGTCTGTGCATATCCAGTAAAAAACCTCCCTTTTTCCTCAGTGTGTTTCTCATCAGATTGGAGGTAAAGACACTCAATAGATGTGGGAACCCCTGCAGCTTTAAACCCTCCTGACCTACCTCTTGATGAGCATAACCTCTGGCCTGGATGATCACCCAATCTCTCCTTCCCTTCAAAGTAAGCAGAGAGCTGAATCTTCAAACATGCCACCTTAACTCCCATCTCCTCTTGAACTGCTCAGAACAGGAACCTCACACTCTCCAGTTCACCCAGTGCTCTGGGACAGACTGTATTTAAAAATGTGAACTGGGAAAAAGTGAGGAAAAGATGCTCGCAGCTGGTGATGTGTGTTGGGAGGAATGCACCGGTGTTATCACTCACTGAGTTATGCAAGAACGATTTCGGTGGAAACCTTTGCCTGGTACAGTATTGGGCCTCAGCCTCCTTATTCACAAGCTAAACACACTCAGTGGCACTCCGGCACATACACACACAGCTGAGTAGTTCCTGCCCTGAGGATTTTCTAATTACCCTCTCAGTGAATGGGAGGCAGTCGGACACACGGAGGGCCAACTGCCTGGGTTATCACACATACTCATCCAAGACTCCCCTTTCTTCTTCCAAATATACAGTGGTATTTTTAGCTTTCCTCTATGCCCCCCCCCCAAGAGGCCATGTGGTATATGAGAGGTGTCCTGAGGAGAAGCCCAAGCCAACATGAAAACTTTTATTTAAATTTACTGCTAGTTTCTTCTCCTTCACAGAGGGAACTCATGAGCTGTAGTCTCAGAAAAGGCCCGAGGTTTTGCGTCAGCAAAAGTTTCCGTTTACAATGCAAAGTTGAAAAAGATAGATTCTTGCTTAAGGCTACCTTTCAACTCAGAGCCCATCCATGAATCAGCACCACAGGAATAGAATTTATGTTGACATCAGCATCCATCTTTGCTGAAATGTCTATGTTGAAAAAAATCCTCATAGATTTGGAATTTGTTATTTTACCCCAAATCACACACAGACATGGTCTGGGAGTACTGAAACTGGCTGCTTTATCCAGCTGGTAATCCAGTCCAAAGCTCTTCTAGAAGAAGCAGCCACCTTAAACACACTTTCAGGCAGGTATTTGGAAGCATTACCTTAAATGAACTTTTATTTCATTGGTTACCAGGACAGGAAAACTGCATTCACACACACCCACCTGTCAAATCTGATCAACACTGCTTACAAAGAGTTTTTTTTAAAAAAGCCATGTTCTCTTGGGAATTGTACTTGTACCACCATCTTTGCCGTTAAAAAATTCTCCTTTGGATTCTTTGGGTCCCATGTCTTTCTCTATGCAGTCTTACATGAACTTGCATATTAAATGAGCAGGGAATACTGTAACCTGTGACCTATGGAATTTAAGGTGTGTGCTCGAAAGCATGAAACAATTGTGTGTGTGTGTGTGTGTGTGTGTGTGTGTGTGTGTATGGGTGGGGGTGGGGTTCTAAATGTTATTAATGCTCACCTATCAAAACAAGTTTAAAGGATCTAAACTGCTAAATCACATTCTGGTGCAGTTCAAACGGAGCTGCACGCTGTTCTTTCCAAAAGCCTTTTTCCTCCTCCAGGTGAAGCAGGTGAATCCAGGGATTCCAGGCATTGAATGCAGTGCGGTAGCAAGCAGCAGCCCCGGGCTGCAGAGCTGAATGGAGTGACAGCAAGGTGAGGAAGAGTGGTATCAGATGAACACATGAAAGAGGGTGGTTGCTGGATTTAAGGCTTTTTGTCTTTGGGCGTTCAAAGGAGACAGCTGTCGACTGCACAAGGCTCAGCTCTATTCATGTGGGGGGGACCGCAGACAGACCACGCCAACATACACACACACTTCAAAAGAAGTTGTGTGCAAATGTGCATCAACTCAGCATTTTTCCCGACAGATTCACACTGTTATCACTGTCACTTAACGTGACTTTATTCAGTCATAATTGCACATCTCAGACTGCAGGGCACAGAGCCACTGCAGGTGGAGCACGGGCAACCAGGTAAAAAAATATAAAGTGAAGCTAAGGTGAATGGATGATTTTAGGGACGATAAACTTCAGTTTCCTGACACTACAAAGCTGACTTTTAAAATGCAACACCACTACCAGCTCGAGCTGCTACAGTCCCTCAGAAAGTAACCTCACACTGCAGGTGAAAAACGAGACAGGTGGGAGATGGTGGGTTCAGAGGCAAATAAAGGTGTGGCACGTGGAACAAAGGTGGCAGGGAATGGCAGTGGCAATCTTTGCATTAAAAATTAAGTTAATGCACTAGTGGCAAAAACTGGAGATCTTAAAATGGCTGCGTAAAACTGGCCTATAGACTCCCATGCTTTAAGCAGAATCTGTTTTGGGCTCTGTAGCCAGTTTCCTTGTTCATAACTCCAGAACAGGGAATTAATTTTATTTTAATCATTTAAACCGTATCAAGGCTTTAAGTTTATGCCTAATCAGGGATGTGGTCTCCTTGACTGACGGGTGTGTGCCGTTCCAGCTGTCGTTCTGGACACACGTCTGATAATGCCAAACTTTAGCCACTTTCTTAAAGGAGATTCAACTTAAAAGAACCTACAAATTCCACGGACTGTCCCACTTTTAACCCTGATATCATTTATAAAAATTAACTGCCCTTTTGTTAAAATAGGTTTCATCCCCAGGGAGTCTTCATAATAACCTGTGAACATTTATTTTGGCATTAAAGGTGGACATTTTAACACTGGAGTCTCCTGAGATTTGCTGGAGATCTTTATGAAAGTGCAGTTTCGGCATTTCCAGTTTAGCTTCATTCATCACCTTCGGGGGCTGCTGCTTGGTTCATATGACAAACAGTCTGAAACACACTGAGGCCCGTAGTGCAGCTGGTGAGGCCTGCAGGCGAATCTATACCTGGTATTTGAACAAACTCGTGGATCTGCCTCTTAAAGCAGTCGTCCTGGGTTGCATTTAATCACTCTTTACCTTTTTAATACGGCGCAGTGAAACAGCAACCCTACATTAGCTAACTGCAGCATAACTACTTTTAAAACCATACCACAGGTCTTGTGTACATATATACCATGTGGCTATCCAAATATTTCTGCATCCTTGTTCAACCAGCCGTTGTTCCTTGAGTGTTCAGACACCCGCCAGCATCATAACTCAAACAACCAGAAATAGAAGGAAAGCCCAATAATGTTACAATCAGTACAAAAATTAAGAAAGATATGCAGCTTACACGGCATCACCGGAGCGCCTTTGCATCTTTATTTCTACACTACGGCTGTTTTTAGCGCTAAGCTACAAGAATCTAGTCAATAATGTAAATCCCCCCAAAGCCTTGGACTTTGAAAAGATGCATGGAAAACAAAAAGGGAAAGGAACTGTTGGAAAACCAAATCTTTTTGGATGAATTGTGGGGTTCTTTTTTTAGTTGTTTAGGACTTAAGAGTGGACGTGGAATAATGAGATGTTTCACCAGGTGCACAGAAAATCCCAGCCTGACACTGAAAGTCAAATCACTCTCTCTTCTGCCCGAAGCAGCCTTTTCCTGCTGCCTGAGCTGCGTCATCACCGTAGCGCGTCTTCAGTTGGTATTTGCATCAGAGGCAAATCAGGCAGACAGTAGGAGAGACTGTGTCCACGGGCAGAGCTGAGCAGAGCACATAAGCCACCGCTTTTCATTCACTTCTGTTCCACGGCCTGCATTTTAATTAAAAGCGCAAAGTTTATCCACAAGTATAGGTAAAATAATATATTCCATATTATCTACAGCATAGCAGAGAATAGGTCTACACCAGCTTTTCTTCCAGTGCCGGGTCACGTTCCAGCCCCTGTTCTTTCAGAGACTTCACTGCTATTTTCCTATGCAAATAACTTTGCATCCGTGGACTGTCTGCAGGAGACAAGGCTGCTCTGTCATGTTCAGCTTCTCTTCCTGACCTCTTTTGTTCAAATCAAACCACGATGCAAAACTGGCTTCTGCAGCAAACATAACTAATAAGGTAGCGGCCTTTGTCTGCTAAGGTTTGGCACAGAGATGAGCTGCAAGGATGCTGAACAGAAACATCCGTGACCTTTCTTTCAGCAGTCTGAGAAATGTATGAAAAAAGTAAGGGGAGCCATATTTGTTACGTTTTTTTAACCTGCCTCGTAGGTGAATCCCTGTGATTTGATATTATTTATGGTTTCCAAACAGCGTGAACACATTACAACCCAAACTGTATATTCTTACACAAGACATGTCCTGTGGGTGTCATTGGGCCCAATTAACCTTCAACACACTTTGTTTACCCATCTGCTGTGATGGGGTCCCTCTACATATGGACTGTATTATCCTATAGGAAGTGTAATGACCACCTTCTTAACAAATCTGCTGCAACGGGGGAGCTCAGGGCACCAAGGAAACAGCTGGCTGACTACAATGAAGGCAAAATGGGAGGGGAGGAGTTAGGGTGGGGGTCGGGGTGGTGGGGGCGCAAGTTGTGGCATGGGCCGGTTATTGAAGTGTTAAGCAGTTGAGGTGTGGCAGGTCAGCGGGGAGAAGGCTGTGCACTAAAACACTGTTCAGATGACTTCTGATCAGAAAGTGCGATATGCACTTTAAAGCTACTAATCAAATCAATGATCAGCTGTAGCTGGGAAACATGCACAGAGAAACAAGCTCCTGTGCGGGATATCGTGAGCGCAAACACCAAGATCACAAAAGACTCTCGTACCTGGAGAGTTGAGCCAAGCCTGGCTGGTGTTGCATCAGTGGGAATCTCATCATAGCAACCAGATGCCCGCAGTCAGCCTGGGAGGAAGGCGAGAACAGGAGGACAAAGGGGAAAACGAGGTGCTCCTGAGCACAGAGCAGGTGCATCATTATCAGTGCAACATGTATTAAAACACCTATATAATATCTTGTGCATACAGTTTTTGGATTTTATCAGTACTTTGATAAGGATTCAACAAATCATCCCAAATCTGAGCATCAGCATCATTCACAACAATAAACTGACAAAAGTCAGACACCTTTTGGCTGTAAAAGCAACATTTCCACATCCCCAGAAAATTATAACGAGCAAAATAACATGATTTAGATGAAGGGTTAGTGATTTAAATGTTCTCATTAAAGGCTAAATCTGTTGGTGCCAACACAGCCAAATGAGTGTGATGTTATATGTTTATCAGTCAGTGCTAATTATTTATCATGCATTTCTTATTTATTAATTATTTGTGACCGAGAAAGGGTACTGAGATTTCTAGGAAACCTCAAGTCACTGTTGTTAAAGAGAAGCTTTAATCCCTGAGGTCACAGTTACCACAATCTCCGCCATTAAAACTAAACGCCTGATGATTCCCTTTTCCCAGAAGTACGGACCCTGACAGTTGGTAAACTTCCTCTGTAGCTCTCGAGGAGATTCGCCGAGGCTGACAAAACCAGATCCACCATGTTTTCATGTTTGCTGAAAGAAAAGAAAATCCTAGAAGGCCAGACATTTTAGCCGTTGCTGCTTTGATTTTGACCACTCTCTCTCAGACTTCTTCAAACGTTATGGAAGTGCAGAGTCCCCCTTAAAACACTGTGCATCTGTGCATGTCAAATACGCTACAGAACAGGACCCGAGTTTGAACATGATAAACAAAATAAATGAGCAAAATGAATTGTTGGAACTATCTGAAGTTTTCTTTTTAATTATTACACAAAAATGCCTACATTCAAACTTTTTTAAAAATTTGAATCTCATTAAATAAGAATAAAAACAGCAATCTCAACTCTTTACATTTTACTTCCAAGCAGCCGGACTTTCTTGTCATTTTTTAAAAGTGGTCTTGAGTAAAAGTTCCCAGGCTTTATGAAGGTTTTTCTTTGGACATTGGCTGCTTTTTCACTCATTTTCAGTCCAGTCCTTGTACCTGACCATTTTCAGAGGCATGCTCATTGTCCTAAGACCTGACACAGGACCCGAGAGATGCATCTCACCCTTCATCCATCTGCTGTTCACTGAAGCCTCATCAGAAATGGTCTCAGTGGGAGGGTGGCTGTCAAAGGGAAACAGGGAGAAAAGGTGGATGTGTGCCACATTACCCAAGAACTGGACTGAAAATCAGTGGTGACAGGTCAGATGGAGTGATGGATCAGAATTTGAGGCTTTTTTGTTCCAGTCCTCATCCATATACAACAGTGAGTATCTACAGTCTTCTCTTAAACATGGTGGATGCTCTGTCATGGTTTGAGGCTGCATTTCATCCAGTGGTGTCAAAATGCATGGAGTTATGAACACAGAAAAATACTGTCAGATTTTGATCCACCATACAATACTAATGGCATTTTCAGCATGAATGATCCCAAAGACACTGCCAATGCAGTAAAAGCTTTCCTGGATCGAAAAACACACAGAAACACTATTAGCCATGGATTGGCCTTTCCAGACATTACCGAAGCAGTGTGGGATCATCTTGACAGAGAACGGAACAAAAAGCAGTCAAAATCCAAAGACAAGCTTTGAATGTCCTTCAAGAAGCCTGGAGAGCTCAATCTCTGCACCTAGTTCCCATTTTCCTGGCAAAAAAAATAAAGAAAACGTCAGGTGGCTCAAGATGTTTGTGGCTCAAGAGATGTCAGTGAAGAAGCTAAAATGAGCGAATGAAGGAGGTCTGACATTAAAAGCCCAATCTCCTCTGTTTTATAGCCTGAATTTCTACCAGAGGATCTCAGGCTGCGTTCAGGGTCAGATGAGGTTTTGCAGATCAGAGCTGCAGGATATTCTGGGGCAGATCCATACATTCCCTAAAAATCTTGCTGTAGCATTTTTGGACCTGTAGAGCTTGTTAACTAATTTTAAAAGCATGGATGATAGTTTCATTGGTCAAAATATGATTAGAAAAAATAAATGATTTGAACTGGTGCAACAGGTGTAAGAAACGAGGCTGCATGTCAGGACTCGAATGACTATCACAATTATTTGTGTCAAACATCACCTCAGACTGTGTGATAGCTCCTGCGTCTCAGAAAGGCTCAAAAATTACACTAAGGTTGTTGACTGTGTTTGTGTAAGAAGAATGTGAAGGGAGCACATGCCACATGTTCCTTCCCTTTATCTCCTTCAGTGTTTTGTTTTAGCGAGTGAGCAGAACATGCATTTATGTCGCAAAACAAATGGAAGTGGCGTCTCTCACAAAAAAAGCATCTCCCCGCTCAAAGATACATTAGAAAAAGAAGCCTGCAGATCCCATGGGGAAGGATCAGTTTCTGTGTTCCCGTAACAATGGGTAACACAATGACACAAACCCCCGTTGGCCGCTGGTGATATTTTGTTTTGTATGTTGAATGAGAAGCAACCGATGCAGTGCAACTTGTTGATGGGACAACAGGTGTTTGGTGACAGTGTAAACAAAGCCACACCGAATGCTGGTTTCTTTCTCCAGCGGGCGAGCCGTTTCACTAAACCTTACCGTGCGGAAAACTCCCTGCATCTTTTCGGTCGTTTTCATAAGAGCATAAAAAACCTGATTATACAGATTTCACAGGACAAAGGGGCGCAAAAACTGAAGATCTCAGAGGAAACGTTGGCCCTGAGCTTTCTGCCAGTACAAGTAGATGCTGGTTTGGTGTTCGTTTTACACTTCATAGATGAAACAGGACACAGAGGAATATGTGGACTTCCTGACTCAGGGTGCCACACCTTGTAACAAACAGCTGACTCTCAGGGGATTGTGGATGTGGCAAACTGATAAACAAATGTCACTGAAAACACACCTCCAACGGAAGAGGCACATTGTGATCATGCTGCAGATTAAATGGGCCGGGTGAATGGGTTCACTCGTTAGGGTGTAGAAAAAGAGGCAGACTGGCATTTGAAGCAAACCTGTGCTTGCAAAAATGTGGGAATTTCTGTCTGAAATTTGATGGCGCACCAAATAAAAGTTACTTGTGGAACCAAATCATGGGATGTTGGGAGCTTTGATTCATGTCACGCTTCCCTCCTCACGATGATTCAGATATGTGAAAGCGCGCGCTCGTTCACCTGTTCTATTTTTCCACAGTTACCAGGCAATACAGTAAACACAGCGAGCGTCTGAGCAAACCAGTAAAACAACTTTAAACTGGAATCTGAAGCAGCGTACGTCACGTCAGCCAGTGGATCCCTCTTCAGCCATGGTGCTGCAAACACTCTTCAGAGGCCTGTTCGGTTTTTTTTTTATTCCGCCTCGGCCTCTCAACTGAATACAGAATGAATTTTCACTTTCTTTAATTAGATCAGGACAAAAGTACAGCCTCATCAAAATGATCTTTTCTGCGGTGATGGTCGATTTTGGTGAGGAATAACACATTTCATGCAAAAACTGACGCTGATACGTCACTGACGTCAATTATTAATTATTGTCAAACATACAGAGGCAACAGTTTTTACCACAGGCCATCTGCCAGAATCAACACCTATTCAGATATGATTGAAGTTTGGGTGGGAGTGGGGAGCACATCTGTAATTACAGACTGAATACTTAACTGATTAAAATTGTCAGGAAGTGAGCCACAGTAAATACTGATGGTAATGGAAAAGACCAGAGTTAGACCAATTGTTCCCAAAAGCTATTTACTGATAAGTTGTAATAAAGTAGGAGACAGCTGGCTGAGTGATCAGGAGTGTCAGTCTGAGGTAGGGGTGAAAACAAACCTCTGATTATCTGGGAACCAGTTTATGAGTTCAAAACCCATGGTTATGTTGATTGTTAGCAACAGGTTCTTCGCTAATGATGATAGAAACTTAGATTTATATACTACATTTCATGGAAACCATGATGCTTTACACATAAAAATGTCTGCTTTTCAAAAATGCCCAAAGACGGGGTGTTACAGAGCTCAAAGGACAGCACTCAAGGCTCTGTCCCCAAAAGGAGAGTAGACCTTTATCTGTGGCCTTTATCTGAGAAGGTCTGAAAAGTACTGAGGAGTGATGGTATGTAGAGATACAGGACTTGTGTAAAACCAGTGTGGATGGATGGATGGATGGACGGATGAATGGATGGAAGAGGGAGGTCCAGCTCACATAGCAATGGAGGGCAGTTTGGTGAGGGAGCCCTGAGATGTCTCCCTGTGTTCCCAGCTTGTTCCTAGTAATTAGTATGCCTTCCCAGTCCACATATAGTCTACTCAAGATAATGAAATGGATCTAAATCGTAATGTGTGTGTATGTGGTTCAAATAGTTTAATGTATGTGGTTCAAATAGTCAGCGTTTCATGAAGGGCAAACTCATTTAAAGTAGTGCACTGCATGAATATCTGTGCATTGTTTGATAATCTGAGTTTAAACATCAGGACATTCATTACTTTGATTTTCCTGGTGCCACTAGATGGCGCTCTCACCTCATCCTGTAAACACAGGCTCACTGCAGGAGGTTTTTTCATTACAGGGAAATAAAAAAGGAAGTGTAGGAGCTGCAATCAAAAATGAAATCAAAAGGATACGAGACAGAAAAAATGTCAGTGTAATGATCCTCATAATTAAAACTGTAATTGGTCAAAAGTGTAAAACATTAATATATTAATTTAGAAAATTTGCTATTTTAAAAATAGCGGCGCAAACAGAACTAATTTTACTGGGTACGTTTTCTAAAATGTCATTTTCCGAAATGTAATGCTGCTCTGTTTTTGAACCTGTGACCTGACTGTTTTTTTTGGATGGATGGATGGCTACCACTACCTCCTGGCTGTAACTCAGGAGGTAGAGGAGGTCACCTGCTAATTGGAAGGTTGGCAGTTTGATCCCCAGTCTGCATGCCAAAGTATCCTTGGGCAAGATTCTGAACTCCGAGGTGTTCTCAGATGCAACCGTCGGGGTGTGAATGTGTGTGAATATTAGATAAAAAGCACTTGAGCTCAGAAAGAAGTGCTGGGTGAATGAGATGTTGTGTAAAAGTGCTCAGTGTTATATAAGAACCAGATCATTTACCATTTATTCATTAATATTTTCAAGAATTTATTTCCCCTAAAGTGTGTTTCCTCTGTTGATCTGCCTTTTAAAGGCCCCTCCTTGATGTTTCAAATCCAGATTGAATGTTGGTGTATTTCTCTTTCACCAAACTTCTCCATGGACCAAGATCAGAATATAAGTGAGGCAAGAGGCTAAAAATTTGATTACATATAACAGGAAGGGCTGTTTTGACTGTATCTTCATCACCACTTCGCACATTGTGCAGCAAATTTCTTTTGGAATTATGAACACTCATTGGCCACCTTAAGTCAGGGCCCCTTCTGCCTGCATTTCATAGCAAGTTACTTCTTGGTCCACACTGACATGATAGCATCATGCAGTTGCTGCAAATTTGTTGGCTGCACATCCATGAAGTGACTCTCCCAGTCCATCACAAAGATGCTCCTTTGAGATCTGGTGAACATGGATGCCATTTAAGTTTGAGACACTGGTATGAGATTATTTGAGTTTTTGACACGCTCTGTTACCCTGCTGGCAGCAAGCATCAGATGATGCGCACACTGTGGTCGTGAAGCAATAGACAAGGGTCGACAACAATACTCAGGTAGGCTGTGATGTTTAAACGATGCTCAGTTGGTACTAAGGGGTCCAAAGTCTGCCAAGAAAATACCCCCTACACCATGACACCAACACTAGCAGCCTGAGCTGTCTGGATGGACGCTTTCATGTTGTTTATGTCAAATTTTGACCCTACCATTATTAGCCACACCAGACCAAGCACAGTTTTTCCAGACTTCTACTCTCCAATTTTTGTTGATTTGCTTCCTGTTCCTAGCTGACAGGACTGATGCCTGTTGTGGTCTGCTGATGTGTTGTGCTCTTCTGTATATCTTGGTTGTAACAAGTGGTTATTTGAGTTACTGTGGCCAGAGGAGAATGGCAGTTGGGCCATATGTAAGTAATTGAACAGATGTACCTAATGTAGTGGCCGGTGAGTGTATATTGTGCTATAGCCGATATAATGGCTTTGACCATTAAAATATGTAATGTTAACAAAGTGAACAAACAAGCACATTTTGAATATCGAATTGTTCTCTGCTGTAGTCCACTGAGCTAGACTGGCCGAGCTGGTATTTAATGTGGAGGATTAGCCAAGCCCGCTACGCCTTTGTAAAATAAATATCCCTTTAGCCTCATGACGTTCAAAGAAAAACAAGAAATGTGAACATCACGGCTTGATTTTTGGTCCCACTGTTCTGTCATCCTGTCCTCAGACGTCACTAAAGCACTGAGTCATATGCCAAAGCCTTCTGAGCCATAAGACAATTAGGACTAAGAGGTAGCACAAGGCAGTGTTTAACCGGAGACGCTGCTCAGAAACCAGACACACTAAATGGGTTACAGCGAACGCAACCTGCTCACCTGCTGCTTAACAGAAATAAGAAGAATCTCATTGGAGGATGTGACCACGAAATAGGTCAAGAGATCCACTATTACGCGCACTTTAAATATTTAACAAAATCTTTAAAGCTCTGAAATCGGCCCGATTAATTTGACCAAACTCATGACATAGGCCAGAGGACGTTGTCCTCTCTGTTAACGTCACTTTAACCTGCAAATGTTAAATCACTATCTTGAAAATAAGACATCTGAATTTAATGTTAATTGTAATTTTGACACATTTCTAATGAGGAAAAAAATTAAGTCATCGCCATTTAAACTTCTTTCATTTTTCCAGTTTATTTCCTGCAAGTAACCACAAAGATACCCCTGATATTTGTTACTGTCCACCCTGTTACTGTAACAGGGTGGATGGATAGTGACGGGAAAGAGATTTCACCACAGACAAAGATTATTAATACATTTTATTCATTGTATTTTCATTATTACAAAAAGGTAGTTCTATATTCTGAGAGTCATGTAGTTTACTAATGTAAACTGTAAACTGATTTCTACAGCCAGTAATAGAAAGGAAAGCACAATGGGATATATAAAATACAACTTTAGGAGATGATCACATTACTATAATCCAGCAATATTTCCTGGAACCAGCAACTTTAGTTGTCTTAAAAGGGGATTGAACAACACCAAAGGCAGGCAGTGGAAATTGGAGGGTTTGTGCTACTGTAGAGCAAGAACAATAGATAACTGTTGTCTGGGTAAAAATGGACCCAGCACTTTATAAATTACCCCAAAAAATGTATTTATGGAGAAGAGCAGTATTCCTAACTTAGAACCCTGGAGAACTCCTTAGGATTAGAGAGAAACCAAGAAGTTTAAAAATAAATTACATAATTCCTGCTGATATTGTGTACTGTAATCACCAGCGTGGTGTGGTCAACTGTGTCAAAAGCCACATAATCGTCACTTTTTTCTTATATAGGCAGCTGAAACTAAGCAACATGTTTGGAGATATGACAGCTGTAAATAATGTGAGTTTCCTTGGGGTGTAACATGCACGTCTTTGCGCTGTGACACTCAGGCAGGTAATGGGAAAACATGCAAACTCCACACAGAACCAACCAAACAGGAGACTTAAACCCAAGATCTTTTTACTGTGAGGGGATAGTGCTGCACTGCACTACTGCTTTAAGAAATGTGCAGGTCTAATACACTCTATACCATATTATGTCGTAGGCACTGAATTCTAGAAGAGACCCAATTATGATAAAGCACATTTTCTAACAATGATTTCAGTTTGTCTGATGTACAGAGGGCACAGCGGTGCAGCAGTAAGCATCATCACCCCACAACAAGGTCCTGGTTCAAATCCAGGCAGAGGCCTTTCTGTGTGGAGTTTGCACATTCTCCCAGTGCCTGCATGGTTCCCTCCCACAGTCCAAAGACATGCATGGGGTTAGATTAAGTGGTGATTCTAAACTGATCAAAAGTATGAATGGTTATCCATCTCTTCGTGTTAGCCCTGCAACAGGCTGGCAACCCATTGTTAAAATTTTTTTTAAAAAAAATCTCAAAATTAATTAAGAATAAAATAAATAAAGCAGAGGAGAAGCCCGAGTATTTAGAAAACAGTTCCATATTTATTGCAAAATATTTTTGTACAGAATACAACTGAAAAAAACATCAACAGAGGAGGAATGGACAGTAAGGCCAACATCAGAACTCCAAGAGCTGAACTGTACAAACACCAACAACAACTGCTGCTTTAATATAGTTTTTAATACATAAATCATTTCCCGCCCCACAGCGACCTACTTAATGGGGGGGGGGATTCAAACTTTTTCCCCTTTTGTCTAAAACATTATTGCCTTTGCCTGTAAACCCATCACCTTAAAACGCCAACAGATGATCCTTAAAATGCTGAAATATCTGTAAGAAACGTGTCCCTTGATTGACAATGTCTCATAAAATATAAATATATATACTTGTAAAAAGCTCCAAACAATATGGGACCGATAATATTTCAGAAGTGTGTAACAACTCGTCTCATTTAGAACAGGTTCAAAACAGTAAGCTGAAGTTAAAAGGCTAACACCGTGAGCTCAGCTGCTAACACCAATAACAGAGTGCTGTCATCATATTTATGACTTTAGACAAAACAAAGTTAAAGTTTTTAAGTTTACTTCACACTGCTGGAATAATTGGACCCTCACTTGAGTTTAGAGGGGTGTAGCATAGTGCGTGTAGGTAATTTCGGGCGTGCATGCCCATGCACATCCTCATGCGATTTGGCACTGATGAAAAAGTTTTTTCCTCAAAGCGAACCTCGTGATATCCTCTTGGGTTTCTCCAGCTCCTTCTCTTTTTTTCCTCCCTCTTTACACATAAGAAAGGCAGAGTGAGACAGAGGATATACCCCCCCCCCAAAAAAAAACATTCAAATGTACATCTTTAACATTGGCTCCCAAAATTTGGGATCTAATGAAGCAAATTAAAAAAGAAACATCTGTCTCTGGAAGTTTATTTTAGAAAAAAAAAATGAATTTAGGATTAGAATAGATATATGCATAAGCCCTTCAAGAAAACACACCGAGAACAGATCGAGATGATGTACAATCCAGAACTCCAAAGGAGAAATGGAGGGTTTCTTCTGAACACGCTGGACTATGACGGTAGACGTGGAATGAAATACAGATGTGGCACGACGATGCCAGGTTTTTGCCCTTCTGATTCTAGATCTTAAAATACATCTGGTGGGTCGGTAACAAAATATCTGCTAAAAGTGTGAACCCTGTGCTCGCCGAGTCTCTGCACCAGACACGTGACAAGACAAACTCCACACACAGAATCAAACATGGAAATAAAGCCGACTGGTGCTTCAGGGAAGCTGTGTGGACTTTTTGTTTTTTGTGTGTGTATCTTAGATGAAAATATCCGTTTTGTTCAAACATTCGTTTCACTAAAGAGAATGAAATTGTGACATTTGACAAAGTGAAATGTTTCTACTTCAGTTCTTAGTATGCCCAACTCTCTAAGCTTCACTTTCAGTGACCTGTTGCTTTGTAATGGCGTGTGTACGTGTGTGTCTGCGCGTGCGCGTGCACGTGCGTGTGTGTGTGTATGTATGTGCGCTTGGGGGTGGCTCTTTAATTCTTTGTGGATATACCAAGTGCTTTCAATGATTTGATACCCTGAGTAGAGGACATAGGCTCGGGGTGAACTTCAGTAGAAACCAAAACATTTTGGCCGAGCAAACACCAACTGAAAAAGGACGTTACTAAGTAATAACACCTTTCACACATAAATACAAATCTGTACTCATAGGTACATTAATAAAAACCACAAATGTAACCACAGAGAAAGAAAACAACAACGACGAATCACCCATGACAACACAGTCATTTTCAGCTTTACAATATGCATATGTTCATGCATATATAGTGTTTCCCCTTGCATACAAACAAGTGGTTGGGGATTATATAGAGAGCCTTTATTTATACCAACTCCCTTTGCAGAGACTAACACTGATTATAAAGAGATTGATACAAATGAGAGCAAACATAATTCACAAGACAGGCTGAGGAGCAAGACGAGAAGTGATTTTTATGCAGCCTTGTAAACAGATGTGGCCAGAGAGCCAGAGAGGATGATGGGACAGACATCCACTTAAAGCAGCAGAGAGGACAGATTAGAAGAGGCAGAGGCATGGTGGGAGTGAGGAAAAGAAGAAGGTTTTGGGGGCTTTTATCTCCCAGCTTGCCAATCAAAGCAGCAGCATCACCTCATGACTTTAACTGTCAGACTCAGCTAAACATCAGTCCTGGTGCTGAAACTCAGATTAAAGAAATAGACATGTTCCTGCCTGCGCTGCTCGATGAAAGCTACTCATAATGTAACAAACAGACGACTCTCAGCGATTTAACACAGCAGCTGATAGTAAAGCAGCCTGCGGGCTGATTGAATATTCAACCATTTGGGGGGGGGGTGTAGGGATACTGGGGGCGTCCAAGAAAACAGTTTCCCACTACCCATCCCCACCCTCGCTTCTCTCCAGCGCCCCCTCCACTATTCTCTGAGAGCTGAGAGAAAGAGAAGCTCAGACAAACAGCTGGATCCGCTCGCGGATGGTCTGCCGGCAGATTGGGCAGGTCTTGAGTGCGGCGCTGCAGTCGATGCAGGAGGCATGCCCGCACTGGAAGACCAGCTTGATGTGGTTGTCGATGCAGATGGGACAGGTCATCCGCTCCTCCATCTGCCGGTAGCGAGACTGCAGTTGTTCGAGCAGGTTGTGCTGCTCCGAGTTCTCAGTGCCAGGGCTGCAGTCCACCTCCGTTTGGTCTGCGGAGGGAGGTCATCATTATTAGACAAGTTTATTTTATGCAGACTATGCAGTGTTGTGCAAGATGAGACTGTCCTGCTGTGCTAATGCCTCAACGATAATAAGGTTAACACAAAGACAGCACTGTCCAGAACACGTAGCTGCTTTCATTTACCATTCAAGGCTGCATGTTAGTGACACCTCAAGACGAGTGAACACTGCTTACATAGTGCAGTCCTCTTTAGGATCTCATGTATGCAAATTTTAAAAGATTAAAGAATCTCATAAATAAATATTAGGGTAATAAGCTGTTATAGCACTGCAAGAAACATTTAAGACTTAAAGTTGCCGGTAATAAATCAGAGTACATGAGGATAATAAACTCAGCTAATAAACAACTGACACCAAGTTTGTAAAACAAAAAGAAACACAAAAATAAAAGCTGTTAATGAACTAACACAGGAATACATACAGGAGACCTGTATTGTTTGTTTGGTATGCAACATTTCCCATTACATCACTACGCTGTTGCCACATACCAGAAACAGTGATCGGGAGATTTTCTTACCTTGCCTAATTTTCTTGGTGATTGTGACCTGACATTTGATGCACTTTTTCATTCGATGCGCGCACTCTGTTTAGACAAAGACCACATTAGCCAAGGAATCAAAATCAAAACAGATAAGACTAAAAGTTTACCTGTAGCACAATTCTTTAACAATCAATAAAGGAATAAAGTAAACAACAAACAGCCTCATCCTCACTCACCCTCACAGGCCACACTGTGCTGGCAGGGGCAGAAGAGAACAAGAAGAGCCAGCTCGGAGCAGATGAGGCATTCGCTGGGTCCAGGCGGCATTGGTAGAACCAGGTTGGTCATGGTGTTGGGCGTGGTGTGGACCCGCCGCAGGCTGGCACTGCTCAGGCCCTGTCCGCACGTGATGGCCTGCAGGCGTTGCAACCTGACACACAACACACAGCTATAGCACCACACTAAACCAACTTTAACCTCAAGTGACTCCCACACACCAGCACATATCCCAGCAACTGTTTTCTGTTTGTCTTTAAAGTTCAAAAAGGCCTTAAAGCTTTAAATGTGCATTTTCATGCAACATAGTACATACTGGTGTAAATATAATCATAAGACTGTTTTATCAACTATGCATTATAAAAAATATATATATATATTAAAAGTCACTGCTTTGTGTATTTCAACCTTAATTTTGTAAACTACCTGTGCTTCTCAGAAAAGCTCTTGATGAGCTGCAGCATGGTGCTGTCTGCCACCAAGTCCAGAGGACTCTTGCCCTTGTGGTTGGCGTAGCTGATGTCAGCACCTTCCATCGCTAGAAAACAGGCGATAGCCGTGCCTACGCTCAGCTCAGCACTGCCCAGAAGACCTGTAGAGTTCAGCTGTGGATACAGAAGATGGAGGATGAGACAGAAGTCTGAGAGACCATTTTACAGACATGCTCTTTATAAACCTAACAGCTGAGCCAAACAGCAGGAGCTCAGTACAACTTAAAAACCCAAGGAGCTGTATTTAAGCAACACTAGGTAATGGTAGTAAAACCAGTGCAATCCAGCTAAAGCTGACACATAAACCCACTCCTAATCAGCATGGAAGAACTCCTAATAACTCATCTGCTGACAGTGGCCAAAACAGCCCTGAGCACTTAAGTCTAGCCACCTTCATGGCTGTGTGTGTGTGTGTGTGTGTGTGTGTGTGTGTGTGTGTGTGTGTGTGTGTGTGTGTGTGTGTGTGTGTGTGTGTGTGTGTGTGTGTGTGAGCGTAGGCTTGGCAGGTGCCCAGGACGCCGAGAGGAGCTGCAGCGTTTGCGGTCATGTAGACTAGAAAGGACGTTCTTCACTGGTGCAATGATATCAAGACAAACTGATGGAACAGCAATTAAACTGCTGCTCAAAGCAGAGAGTCAAGGTCTCTGCAAGAGAAATATCAAACTGCTTCTTTGTGAGTTAAAAGCTTTCTGAAAAGCGAGATTATTTTAGGCGAATACTCTGATAAACCAACATTGCACGCCCAGTATCAAACAACAGAAACAAAGTTACCATCTAATTACTGGAGCTGCTCTTTTCCAGTGTAGGAATTGGTGGAAATCATTTGGCTTAAACCCATCTATTTACCAGTTTGCTGCCAATGACAATGCTATAGATACAGTAATACTTGTGCCACTAAGAATTAAAAAGACAGTGCGAGTTCTTTGAGATTCATTGGATTAACATAATGTAGTCTTATCCAAGTCTTTGATAACATGATTAAAGCATGCAAAGGGGAGGGCTTGTTTACACTGCACTCCTGAATTTATCGCAGACACCTTACCTATACCTCCATCTTTGCCAAATGTATACTGTAACACTCGTGAACCCTCTTTAGCACTTCTGCTCTCATTTATTACACCATCACTTTCAGTCTCCTGCAGTGCTTTCTTTAAAGCCACAGAAATCCTAAATTTTGAGGTTTTATTGATGCAATGTATATAGCTTTACTGTACATGCAGTGCCTGCCTTAATTTATGTGGTACCATTTCACTGCACTCCTAATTACTTTGTCCACAGTTAACCTCACTCTCCTGCCATGTTTATACAATAAGCCAAAGTCCTTTCTCCTCATTTAACACTGTGCCTAAGGCCATGCCACCTGACTCCTTCCAACTCCTCCTTACCATTCATCCTGTCATTTACCTGGTAAAGCCAACCAACTCCCTCACTCTAAATTAACCCCTAAGACCATAAGCAAACAGCATAACACTCATTTATGTTTTGTTTGTTATTAGGCGTTTATTTACGCCTACTATGATCCTGCAATTATGTCCTTAAGCCCACATTAATCTGTCTCTCTAGCTTTAAAGTGATGTTTGGATAGTCATTCATTCTTATTCAGTCTATATATATTTCTCTTAGTAATCATCTCTTTAGCCTTTATTTGCTCTCTTTACAGGTTTGATTTAGAAACCATTTCATCCTGTCAAGCAGCATCTTTTCTCTCACTCTTTTCACGCCATGTACGCCCAACAACACCAAGAAGTCCACAGTAAAGCATCGCTGAGCAAGAAAATACATTTGTATTTGTAGGTTTGCTGAAGTATGGTGTAACAGTAAAACAGTACTGAGCTTTAACTCTAGTTCACCTAACCAACTGCTGCCCTTGAAGGAAACAGTAACCCTTTAGAAATGAAAAATAAATAATAAATGTAAGCACATGCCACCTCCCCTTTACCCTCCCCATCCGTTCTCACCCGGCAGTACAGAGATGTGGAGGAACATCCGTCGCTGCTCTCCTCTGTGCTGCTGGTTCCCACGGATGGGCTGAGCACAACGTTCGCCAGTTGCGGGCGGAGGAGGGCCACATGCATGGCTGTGTCGCCGTCCTCATCCTCCATGTTGACATCGGCGCCCTCCTCCACCAGCAGCTGCACTAATTCCGTGTGGCCCTGCGTCACCGCCAGCTGAAGTGGCGTCTGGTTGCGGTTATTACGGATGTTGATGTCACAGCGGCCCTGTAGAAGAGGAGGAATTTGGGGCAAAACAAAAAAAAAAACCAATCAATAGATCATTTTTCCTACAATAAAATCATCAGTTTAAATGGGTAAAAATGAAAATGTATCCTCAACTCGCCTCCTTGACGAGGATGTCTGCCACATCTTTGTGGTTGTTGAGAGCGGCAAGATGCAACGCAGAGAAGCCGTCCTCCTTTTTAACGTCGACCAGCTGCCGTGCTCGGGCCAGGATCTTTTCTGTGGCCCTGCCAGCGGGACAGAAACACAACACTTAATTAGCCACATCACTCCTCACTCTTTAAATTTAAAAGAGTTAAAAGGAGTCACAGCTGTCCCAGAGCTTGTCACCACGTCAAACACAGACTGCTGAATATTGCTATTACACGAGCATTAAATAATAGTATGAAATACATTACAATGTTGAGTACTTTTATGATCATATATTGATTCAAGTTATGTACTTGCATCTGACCAGACGACAGCTGGTGCAGCTACACCACCACAGGCTGAAGACAATGCACAAAGCATAAGCCTCACACAACTGGAATCAAATATTATGTCTCTCAGTATCTAAAATGAGCTTGGACTGAGACCCAGCTGCTGTGAAGCTGCTAACAAGCCAATCTGAAAAGAATGCTCACCATCATAATCACTATTCAAACAAACAGCCCACTACAATAAGAGCAAATACCACAACCTGTACCTTACTGCACACTCAACACAACTGAGCTCAAGTTTTCTAAGATCAAAAATTGTAACTATCCTCACTGGTGTGAGGCGTTAGTTTAGTCAGATTAGAGCAACTTAACTGAGGGTTAAAAGAGAAGAATTTCAGCTGAAGCCAAAGTATGGCCACATTCAGAGACGTGACAATATCAGAACTTTTAGTGTTTAACGCAGTGGACCGATTCTGCAGCATAGGGATGGGCTGCACTGTTGACTTGCCCTCTGGTCTGTAGCTGAATTTGCTTTATGACGTGTGAAATTGAAGCCGACAGCCTTAGTGAGCACCCAGGAAGATGGCATGTCCGTGAAGTCCTCCGTGTGAGGTGAAGCAAACTTTCCAGAGATGTTAACTTAATTTTAATGTTAACTCTGCTGGATCTCACTGAAAACACTGGTGTTGCATACACCAATAGCTGGTGTCTGTCTTGTTTCAAAATGAAGCAGACTAACTTACAACATGCCACAGCATCGTTCCAAAACTAAAAAAAACAGAAAGGCTAATTCGTGAACAATAATTCCAATAATAAAGCCAAGTAGCAACCTCCATTCCTGAAAAATTAAACCAAAAAAAAAAAAAAAAAAACTGCAATCAATTCAGTTTCTTTTATAGTCAATTGAGAGTGGCTCCAAAAGACTTCAACCCAACAGACTTCCATGTTAAAATATCCAACTTTACAGCATTCAAAAGTTATTAGCAGCAGAGCGCTAAAACATGAGGGCTGGACTGCTGTAAGCATGTATAAGCACGACTGATGGACGATGGTGGTTAGGGAGACACTATGTTAGAGGTCATTGATATCTGCAGTGCAGCTCTATATGTGTGTGTGTGTGGCTGAGCTATACAAGTTAGCGTCAGACCACCTTTTATTAGCTTCATTCAGTCTGTGTCACCTTCGTGCCGCCCTCCTCTGCCTCTCTTCCACAAGCCTTGCTCCTGTGTGTTCATGAATATTCAGACTTGAGCTGGCGTTTTGAGGCAGTTTTGTTCAAACATGCACTCCCACACAAGAGCTGGAGGGCATCTTAGGCATGCTGGTAATGACTTTCCTGAGGACTCAAGTCATCATTAGGTTATTTTTGGGAGTTCGCATCATGCTTGTTTGTAACTTGCTTTTCAATCAAACCATGATAAAAGCAGAAAGGATGTGCCACATACGAGATGCTACAAAACAACGTATAAAGCACGGCATTGTTCGCTTTAAGAGTGACTACGCTGTGAAATCGGTCAAGAGAAGCAATCTAAAAATGAAGAGAAGGGTTTGAAGAAAAGGCTGAATAAAAGGAACTGCTGCAGATGTGGTAAAAGCGAGGAGAAAACGATGAGGCTATGAGAAAATTAAATCCAGCCAAGCAGTCTTCATTTTCAAGTGAATACAGCTAATATCATGTACAGTCATTGGTCTCTTCTATCAAGCTGAAACCTCCAGGAGAAATCTGGCAGCATGCCTTGTTTCTTTTCTTTCCCAGGACTGTTTGCAAACTTGGTCCCTAGTCCTTTTTCTTTTTTCCATTTCCTCATAATAAATAAATAAATAAATACTCTAATAAACAAGACATTCTTGTCTTTCGGTCCAAAAAGCAAAAAAAAGAAAAGAAGAAAAAAAGAGGGTCACAGCTGCTCTCAGGAACTCAGTCCTTCTCGGGACAGTAAAGCAACCATTAAATAAGCAGTGGAAATATCCCAATAGACAGATGGACCGATTGTGATTGTTTGTGGTAACCGTACACAAAAAAGGCTGGTTGACCTTCAATGATAGCCAGAAGCTATAGCAAAGATAATAAACAATGATTAAAAACAGAAAAAGACAACTGCAGGGTTTAAGTCACTTTTAGTCTGCGATGTATATTCCAATTTGCAGTTTAGCTATACAAACAGAGAAACAAAGAACAGACGGTAACTGGAGTGCATTAGTGAGGTGCAGGCCTGCTCATGATAAATGAAGGAACTGGTGAACCAAGCTGATCCTGAACACTGTAAATCCTGTGTCTCTACTTTTGCTACAGCAGCTGATGTCAGGCTAAATGAATACTGGGGAGAGTGGCCTAAATTCCCAGAGGTGCACATATGACACTGGCCAGAACAGATCGGACATTTATTAAATGACTGCAGCCCCCACTCGCAGGTGTCGCTTGCCAAAAGTCCTTTCCCCGCTCAGTTGATATTTGTCCACATATTGCTCATGTGCAGGGATGTCCTGGAGTTCTATTTTTCAAGGTCAGTAGAATATAACCTACGTAGGAGGGGGCTGGCTGTTGGGAGTGATGAGGAAATGTGGGTCACAGGGAGGAGGTCTGAATTTGACACTTCAAAGGTTTCTTTTGAGGAGAAGAACTAATTAACTTGCAGCGTTTTTTAAAGTAATTTCACAGCAATAGATAGAAAGGTGAGATTATTCAGAAAAACAGCCAGCATACCGAGCTATGGCAATGCATCCAGCCTTTACTGATGACAACACAGGGATTCCCAAACTTATGGAATATAGATTTCCAGGGATACGCTTTTAAAATCTCAAAGTGAAGCCTTGAATGAAGTGGCACTGCTTCAGGAAGGGCATTTGTGGTGATTCTGGTGATTGATTCATTATTACTTCCTTACTTATTATTACTTAATTGACACACCGCTTAAAAGGCCAGGGACAACTTTCCATTATTAAGTTTTGTTACATATTAAGAAGGAATATTCATGAGGTCATTAAAGCCCCAAATCAAAGAAGTTAAGAAGTCACTTAGATATTTGAAAAGGCCTAGTATCTTACTCACCTTTAGTGAGACTTATTTCAGCATTATAAAGAACTTGGGTCAGATCTTCACTTAGCAAAATAACAATCTTTACATATAGAACTGCAATCAATCACATTATCAAGCGATATATCATTTACACCCCTGAAATGAATGGAGACATTAACCACTCATTCAAACAGGCAGCGTCTTACTGGGAAGAACAATGACCATTCACTTTTCTAGGCACTCTTTCCATTTACAGGCTCTTGAAGGTGTGGAGGACAGAGAAAGACACTGGCACACCAAAAAGGATCCAGGGAACAGTTGTGTTACACCTGTATGAAACCCTATCATTGTGAGAAGTCTCAGTTATCAACTGCATTTCTGCATCCAGGCTCAGCTTAAGATTAAGAACCTCCAATGTCAACCTGCCTAAAATCAACAGACAGAATATAATGGAGCCTTTGTCACAAGCGTCACTGAAGCAGCTTTGAAGTTTGGCCTCAAGCATTTCGATGGCTGAGCTGAGCTTTTTCCAGCTTCCTATCGGTGTCACTTGCACCTCTTTTCCATCTGGGCGGTGTCTGTGTTGATGCACAGAGCCACTTAGTTCCCTTTCAGAACGGACTTGAATTTTGACAGGTTTGCAAACTGAAATTTATGTGACACAATATACAATATTTTCCCTCCGTGTCTCAAAAACAGCATTACACAGCAGTGAAGCAGTCTACAGCCAAATCATGACAGCTTTGCTGTGTTAATCAAGCCTTTCCTGGGAAAACTTGTCTGGCTCATTGTTTAGCTTTTGTTCGGATTTTGAGGATTTTTGTCCACTCATGAATCTCAAAACTGCATTGCTTAAAAAAAAAAAGAAAAAAAAAAAGACTACATTGCATGCAGTCAGGGCAAAAAAATAAATAAAAATGTGTGAGTATAGGGAGAAACGGTGCAAAAGTAAATGTTGCATTTTTGCCTGATATTGACTGCCAGCCTGCTGACAGAAGCAGAAGCTGTGTGGGAGATGAGATCTATCTGTAACAGATAGCACTGAGAGAGCTGACCTCTAAGTCCTTATTTGAACCCACAGAAGAGATTCCCACACACTCACACACGCCTATACACTTGCATTTCCAATGCTCACATCAGATACATATGTTTAAATTAACAAGACACAGTGAAGAATTGAGCCAACTGAAACAAACTGAACGACACTGAATGTTTTTCACTTTGCAGCTGAATTTTTTTGATGCACACAAAGTTGGATTTGGGTAAACTAAAGCTTTTGACACTTCACATATATCCCTTTTTTAAATCAACATGGTGCCAGGTTTGATCTAGAACCGGTTCTTCATATTTAGAAACAGTACAGCATCGGTGGCTACTGCAAGAAATTCAGCAATGAATGGCACACGAGGCCCACTATGATTTTCCTCCCAGAGAAATGACCTCAAATGCTGCCAGTAACAACAGTCAATACTTTTTTTCAAACTGGTCAAAGTATAGAAAGGTTCTCAAAAGGCACCAAGGGAGAACCTCAGCCCTGACGCCGCATTGGTGGAAAAGTTTGAAAGAGTTTGAAAGTTAGTTTAAAAATAATATAAAATTTACACTGGGTGTCAATAACGTTATTATTAACCATCGCCATTTAGTTAAATTGTGATATACAGGGGTTGGACAATGAAACTGAAACACCTGTCATTTTAGTGTGGGAGGTTTCATGGCTATATTGGACCAGCCTGGTGGCCAATCTTCATTAATTGCACATTGCACGAGTAAGAGCAGAGTGCGAAGGTTCAATTAGCAGGGTAAGAGCACAGTTTTGCTCAAAATATTGCAATGCACACAACATTATGGGTGACATACCAGAGTTCAAAAGAGGACAAATTGTTGGTGCACCTCTTGCTGGCGCATCTGTGACCAAGACAGCAAGTCTTTGTGATGTATCAAGAGTCACGGTATCCAGGGTAATGTCAGCATACCACCAAGAAGGACCAACCACATCCAACAGGATTAACTGTGGATGCAAGAGGAAGCTGTCTGAAAGGGATGTTCGGGTGCTAACCCGGATTGTATCCAAAAAACATAAAACCACGGCTGCCCAAATCACGGCAGAATTAAATGTGCACCTCAACTCTCCTGTTTCCACCAAAACTGTCCATCGGGAGCTCCACAGGGTCAATATACACGGCCGGGCTGCTATAGCCAAACCTTTGGTCACTCGTGCCAATGCCAAACGTCGGTTTCAATGGTGCAAGGAGTGCAAATCTTGGGCTGTGGACAATGTGAAACATGTATTGTTCTCTGATGAGTCCACCTTTACTGTTTTCCCCACATCCGGGAGAGTTACGGTGTGGAGAAGCCCCAAAGAAGCGTACCACCCAGACTGTTGCATGCCCAGAGTGAAGCATGGGGGTGGATCAGTGATGGTTTGGGCTGCCATATTATGGCATTCCCTCGGCCCAATACTTGTGCTAGATGGGTGCGTCACTGCCAAGGACTACCGAACCATTCTGGAGGACCATGTGCATCCAATGGTTCAAACATTGTATCCTGAAGGCGGTGCCGTGTATCAGGATGACAATGCACCAATACACACAGCAAGACTGGTGAAAGATTGGTTTGATGAACATGAAAGTGAAGTTCAACATCTCCCATGGCCTGCACAGTCACCAGATCTAAATATTACTGAGCCACTTTGGGGTGTTTTGGAGGAGCGAGTCAGGAAACGTTTTCCTCCACCAGCATCACGTCGTGACCTGGCCACTATCCTGCAAGAAGAATGGCTTCAAATCCCTCTGACCACTGTGCAGGACTTGTATATGTCATTCCCAAGATGAATTGACGCTGTATTGGCCGCAAAAGGAGGCCCTACACCATACTAATAAATTATTGTGGTCTAAAACCAGGTGTTTCAGTTTCATTGTCCAACCCCTGTATATTAAGCCATATGTTCAATATTTCTTAATCTGAAACTGACAACAGCAAGCCTAACTAGCTAAATCTTTTTAAATGAATGAGAAAAAAAACCTCTAATGGCACTAAACGGTAACCCCCAGAAAAACCCAACTGCATTTAGAGCCAAAGAAAACATCCCACGTGTCTCAAAACATATGAAATCTTTTCCATTAAGTTTTGAGGTAAGTTCCCAATTTCACTTCTGTGTGTGACATGTGACTGTACATTTAGATATGATTACATCATTTCCACTCACAGTTTATTTCCCTTGAGGGCAGCATGATGCAGCAGGTTGAACCCTCTGTGGTTCTGCTGGGTGAAATCAATATTTGGCACCACGGCCAGGATCTCAATGATATTTCGGAAATCTTTAGCAATGGCATCATGCAGTGGCGTGTCCCCGTATGAATCCTGTCAAAGGGAGGAAGCAAACAGCAGCAAATTAAACTAGTGCTTCAGGTTTTGAGGTATTTTCTTGAAGCTTTAGGAAATTACACTGACTTAGTCTATGAAACATCTTCTACACAAAATGTTCAGGTGATGAGTCCATCTAACATGATTTTTGTTCACTAGAAAGGCAAAAATTCCTGATTGCCATTATGCCTCTCTGCCTTTATCCCATGGCCTCTTTAAGTTAAAACCAAGGAAGCAAAACGAGACAGAAAAAGCAGACGTACACTCAGACCACATTTACATTTACCACACAGAAACACTAAAAAACTCCATGCTGGCATGTTTTTAGCTGAGTGGCCACACCATTCAAGCAGAAAAAAAAAGAAAAAAGAAGAGTTAGAGGGAATCCGCGGCCTGGTTGCAGGCGTGTTAGCCCATGTGAAAAATCCCCTAAAAGAGATATTAAATATATTAAGATATTAAATATTCTTAATAAAACTGAGGGCTAAAGTGAAGGCGGGCCATAATCAAACTGCTTGAGAGGGCAGTAAGTGAGTTGTTTATAACTAACAAAACACTGAAATCCAGAAAAGATAACTTACTGGCTATCCAAACACCCCCCCCCTTCACTAGAGCTTGATAATTAGTAGCAAGATCAATCTGTAAACACTCAAACAGTAACTGGAACAGAGTGAGTCAAACAGTCAACTTAATTTAGCGAAGGAGTAAAAACAAACAATGAAAAAATGATCAAGAATAAAAACACTAACATCTTGAATTAGGATTTGAACAGCAAATCATTTTAACTGATGGCTGGGTTCGGGACTGAGCACACACACACCACCTCTCACCTGGAGATTGACATCAGCAGAGTGTTCAGTTAGCACCCGCACGACGTCAGTGAAGCCCTTGTTGACGGCGATGTGGAGCGCCGTGCACATGGAGTTGTTCAGGAGGTTGACATTTGCCCCTTTACTCAACAGCAGCCGTGCGATCTCTGCCTGATTGCTGAACCAAAAACAGACACAAATTAACCTGTACTTGACTGTTCAAATTTGTGTAAACTTCATTAACTCAAGGCTGTTGACTTCAATTTCAAAGCGTGGCTTACTATGCCACGCAAGCATCCTGTCTGACTTTGTTTGCATATTGAACAACATCAAGCAACAGCTGCTGTAAACATTTTTTAATATTTGAAAGCATTAAATGTTTTTACACAAGATGTAAATGTGCTCAGGATACTAACTGGTTGGCTTATTACGCTTATTATGCAACAGGTCAAGGCAGTCCCTTCTGTGAACAGATGATCACGTTACAAGGAACGGGATGAGCTTGAGCTCAGGTCATTTATCTGTCAGGCACAAGCTCCTGTTTTGGACTCAAGCCATTTGCTACTCTTTCCTTGTTTGCATGTGGCAAAATGTCTACATTTCATACATGTATGTATCCTTACCCAAAAGCAGTGTAGTGCAGTGCTGTGTCTCCATCTTCATCTTTGACCTCAACTGAGCTGTTGGCCTGCAGCAGGGCCTTCACCACCTCCATGTGGCCTTGGTGAGCAGCAACCTGCAGTGCAGTCTTGCCTTGGTTCTTGATATCCACCTGCCATGGACACAGACATCGTTGCAGATTCATCAGAGGTGCTGCTAGCCTGGACACTAACTGAGCTGAACACAGAGTGACTGGAAATAATCCGCCCATGAATAGCAACCATGCTCGTCATACACTTAATACACATAATCCAAATAAGTAGTGTTGTCACTGCAGAGTTGAACACAACAAATAAATATTTACTCTGACTTCACTGTGACCTTTTTTTTTTTGCTTTTCAGGAGGCTGTACAAAACAAATACATCTCAGGAAATTTTATACATACAGTCCGACTTTAATTTGAGTAGTTCGCATCAACAGTGACATATAGCCAAGATGCAGCCATACTAACACAGTACTCAAACTGTGAGGTTTCAAAAGTAATTCAACACTTTAGTGGGTCACTGCCACACAAAAGGAGCCACATGTGGCTCAGAGGTGTTTGAGGGATGGCATTTAAAGGAAGACTCATGAAGATAATGAGGTTGTAAAAAGCACCGCCTATCAGAGATCTATTTATAGCAGCTCGGTTTGCCAAAATTACCAGTTGGGTATTTTCTAAAGAAGCAGATGTGCAAAGGAAAACTTGAAAACCACAAAAGATCGAGAGGACACAGAATCTCAGCCTTCACAGATGTCAAGAAAATCTGGTGCATGATGAAGACAAACCACACACAGTGATCCACAGGAAGCCAAGAACAGATAACAAAAGATAACAAATGATGCAGACATATTTTATACCACTTTTATACAACTGACCGCTTATCGCTTTGTTGACCGATGGTGTTTTACAGCTTTTAGGTTATGCCTTATGCTTGACCTATTTGGAGTCTGGAGTGACATAAGCACTGTTAAAAATAACTGTGTTTCACTAAGAAAACATATTCACTTTGATTCCATACATGTGAACTTGGTTTGGTCACTGACGTGTCCTTTTCTACCTCTGATTTTCATAACCAATTTTAGGCTGTATCGACCAAACATGCCAGTACTGTCAGAAATCATTTGATCATTTATTGCTTCTTTTCTTTTTTCAATATAATCACAAACCGGGCAGAGGCAGAGGGCCGCCAACCATCAGTGGGCCTGACAGTGGGCTGCCCTCTGAAATACAGACAGGAAAAACCTCCAACAGAGGTTTTTCCTGTCTGTTTCCAAAGTGTGTGTTCCAAGGAGAATTGTTGGTTTTCTCTATAATAATAAAAGTTCTTGGCCCTCCTATGTGTTAAGTGCCCTGAGAATACACATGCTATGGTTTGGGGCTACGGCCACAATATTTTATTGAATTAATGAACAGTGTTTCCACTGCCTGTGTCAGTGGGTGAGGGTGGAAGGGAAACGCTGCAAATCTGTTAACATGCGAGTCTCTGAGGCTGAGCTTGAGTTATGTTTTTGCATAACAGAACTGAGCCATCATCAGAGTGTATAATATTGCTGTTTCTAGCTTAATAAGTTGATCATGCCCCACCCCCCGGTCTTGGTGCCCTGATGTAAAGAGCTCTTGGAACAGACAGTGGACTGCAGCAAAGAGAAGGAGTGCTGCACTAACCTTGTCAGGATACTTCTGCACCAGCTCTCGCACCTTACTGGCACTGCCGTGCGCTGCCTCGATGACTAGCCTGCTGGGATTGTCTTGCTCTGTGGACTGAGACAGCAGCTTCTCCAGCACTGAGATGACAGTACCTGAACAGAGACATAGTCAGATAGAGAGGGAGAAGAGGAGGTGTAGGAGCAGGATGTGAAAAGGGGACAGAGAACGAAAGAATTAAATTAGCTATTTCACTTCAGTTCTAACACTGCACAAGCCTTGCAGAGACAAAAAAGCCATTTGAACTGGTTAATGAAGGGTAGAATGAGTCAAAATGTCCCAGCATGAACTGGAATCGGATTGCACACATTCACAAATGTACACCACTCTGTCGTCAGCCTCCCATACTCTGAACCGAACACATAAACACAACAGATTTTATCTTGATTAAGAGACTGCTGAGAACCTCGGACATGATGACAAATGTGTCCTGCGCTGCCAAAGCAGCTTGCTGTCAACATGCAGGATCGGGACACACTACAGAGAATATTTCAAGAAACACGCACCCTTTAAACATACTGCTGAAAAAACAAAAAAGAAAAAAACATTTGATGGCACAGATGCAACCTGGGTGAGAAAGCATGCATAGCAAAGCTGAAATGAGGGAAGCAGGGGGATAACTGAAAGCCTGCAGGAGATAAAGCAGGAGCTGGACTGTGTTAGAGATGAGCCCCCTTGTCCCGGCAGAGGCCTTACTTCCAGATTCGCTGGGATTCTCGGCTGTCATAAGGTTGGCATCCACCTCCACAGGTTGGGCTGAGAGGCATGCTGGGTTAAATGTCCATGTCTGGCCTCCAAATGCCACCCGTAGGTCACCATCTGCATATACTTTCAACACCTTGCCGACCTGGCCCAGCACCTATGACAATAACACAATAAAGAAGGTGGATGTGGTGTGGGCAGGCGAGAAAATGTTGACAAGGACAAATCAAAGAAATCTTCATCTTTTTTTCCCCGTCTCTCTTTAATCTTTGCTAAACACCCATGCACACCTAAGGAAGTAGGTCAGCCATCATGTGATGATGTTAAACAACTGGATCCTTTACTTTCACAAATGACACAGTTAACATTGTGCACATTGACAGGGAGCAACCTGACAGCCAGAGTGCAGAAAAAGGCGTAAACAGGGACGGCATTTACCAAAATGCATCAGATAACCATTAGCGATCATCTAAAAATTATGTAAACAATAAACAGCAAACTGAAACATAAATCTTGACCTGGATATTTGCTGGCTACAGTGGAAACCCAGAAAAATGGGTGGTTGCCCCCGGAGGGTAAGTCAGCAGATTAGCTGGGTCACTATAAGTTATGAAACACTAATTTCAAGTCAGTCATTCTGTAAAGTCTTCAAAGCCATCATTACTTTACCAAGTCATGTGACTCAAGTCTACATCTCTGCTAGACAAGCACATGAGGTGAGGATTCATAACTAATCCTAAAAAACCTCTGTAAGTTAGCACGGGCAGGCTACCACTTATTAACAGGTTAAATGAGCATACAGGAGTCATGCTGTCTGTCCATTCTCCATGACCAGCCTGCAGTCTCTTCACACTCTCCATGTCCTCCAGTACTCTCACTAATTCCCCAACTCCAAACGTGTTCACCTAAGGGAAAGAAAAGCAGACAAATTGTAAACAAAGTCATTTAGCTGTAATAAACTGTAATATTAAAATAACAGAATAAGTAATTCAGTACCTTGGTGAGTGCCCCAGGATGGAAAGTCCAGCGGATGTTGTTGCTGTACTGGACTCTGACATCTCCTCGGTCAGTGATTCTGTGAACTGTCCCAATCCGGCAAATGTACTGCAAACACAAATATGCTGTTTAACCCTGGGTCTTCCTCTGCATGACTGTGACCTTAATGCCCCTTTTAGCAGCTGTGATATGAGAGTCGGATGCTCTATTTCTTTCTACTCTGTTGTAACCTCCGTCTGAGCCACTTATATAATGTATTGAGGACATGTTTGTCTAAAACATAAAGGAGTACATATGCATATAGTGGAAACTTGCGGGAAAAAACAAGGAAAAGCAGTCTGTACTTCTGTATTGTATTAGAACTCATTGAGTTATGTAAAGCTGCCTTTTTTTAACTGGTATTGTGTTCCTCTTTCTGGCAGAAGGCATTAATACCTCTGCCATTTTGGGGTTCCACCCTCCGTGGCCCTCCTGCATCTGTCGTAGGATGTCCACCTCCAAGAGACATTTGACCTTGTCGCCCTGCTGGAAGGAATGGCCGTCTGCACTCTCCTGGCGCTGCAGCTCTGCGTGCTCTCCTGGATGAACAGGTGTCAACATCAACAAACAGAAACCAACTTGCACTGTCTTTTAACAAGTTAATAATAAAAATAACTTGGGTTTAAAGTCGGTATGTATATAGTTTCTCACTGTAATAACACATAAAACGCAGAAACAGTTTACATGCACTGCTTTACATCCAAGCATGCAATTTATGAGCCACTAAATAATAAATAACTTTGAGCCTAAGGAATGCATACGTGAATTGAGAGGGAAGTCTGTCTTACCGAGCTTTGGTAGGTGATCTTTGTAATAGAAGCCTCCTTGGCCGTCTGTCACATATTTGAGGTCTACCTTGCCCTTGTGGCCCATTCGGTAAACATTAGTTGTGCCATTAGACCAAGTAACACTGGCCACACTGCGACCAGACTCGTTGTCCCAGCCACGAATGTCCACTACCTTCCCAACCTTACCCTCCCCACCTACACAAAAGCGCACAAACACAGACATAATGCAAGAAACACCAGTGCATCAGTTTGTGGGGAAAATGTGAGACAAAGGCAGTGAAAAGAAAACCAGGCCATTAAAAGAAGGAAAAGTGGTTAGTTGGAGGATTGTGGTGTGACACAATGATTTAAAAATAAATAAATAAATCTCAGTATTCATGTAACATACAAGGTGACAGACAAACATTTCACTGTAGGGACATAAGCCGCCAAGCATCACAGACATTCCTTACAGTTTACTCTTTTGATTTAAGTGAAACCAAAAGACAAAATGAGAATCATCAAACAATAAACACTTCCAAGCCACATTATTAATGCCCATGTTGTGTCACGGCATAATTTCAGATCCATACATCCAGTCATATGATGTAAATAAATCCTTGATAAGCCATTTAAGTCATCAAACGGCTTTACTGCCTAACTACACCAACTAAACCTGTGACCTGTAAGACAACACAGTGGGCTGGGGAGATACTATGAGCATGCCCAGGGTGCCCTTTATGCACTTAGAGCATAGACCATTTAGGCCTGATGAGTGACTTAACCAAACCCCAGGGCACTGATTTCAAAGGCACCAAAAGGACATTTTGACTCATTCTCTCTAGAAAAGAAAAGGGAGCATTGCTATTCTCAAAAACCTAGACCAAAAGAAAAAAGAAAGAAAAATGTAAGGACACATTACCATTCTCTATTTCTTTAAAGGGAACATTTACAGGCTTGAAGTTAGCCCACCGATGTGGAAGATTGTTTTCACTTAAAACTTTAACTAAACATCAACCAGTGCAGGTTGTTTAGATCTGAAAGAAAGAACATGCGACAATCTGTGAGTCTCAACAGTGGAGGCAGAGTATGTCACAGCGTTAAACTTCAGGCATTCATGGAGGCTATGGAAAAACACAGCTCAATGTGAGACATTCTCTGTTCTCTACATTGCCTAAACTTGCACCACAGACTTTAAGTGAAGGGCCTTTTTCAGTTTATGCCGCTACACAGGGATGGAAAAAGGAAAAAAAAAATACAAAGAAACAAAAACAAAGACTGAATTTGGACTCTCAGAGACACAAACAGGCAGGCACATCTGTGACACAGACTCACATGAGTCACCAGCAATATAAGTACACACAGACACATACTAACACATCTTACAGGTTAATGAGTTGTGAGGTTACATTGTTATTATGGGCTGTTGATGGTAAAACACTTTGAAGAGGAACACTCCCACACTCAAGAATGCATGGGGTTTGCTGACTTGCCAGGTTTAGCCTAGACCATCACTCACCATCTTGGTTGCCCCAGTCCCAGTCTGGTCCACGAACCACTTTAACCCCCTGGAAGATTCCTTTGAGGATGATCCGCGGGAGGTTCTGCCTCGGTGCCAAGCTCACTCTGTGATAAGAACATGGAGATGCAGCTGAACAAACCAAGAAACAAACTAAGACAAAGTTGGAAGAGTGCCACGTAAAACCTTCTCCAAGTATGCAGATTAAAAACCAGTCACCTGCATTATTATAAACTTAATAATGCACAAAAAGGCCATATGTAGAAGTTTGGAATTAGTGGCATAGGAAGTATGAAAAACACTAAACAAAAAGAATTACAACACTTCTCAGAGCCAAAACATTTGCTCATGATTGGGAAACAATTCAATTTAAAACATGAAAAGCGTTAATCAGTCTTTTTGTGCTAGTTGATTATATCACCCATATCAATATGTGCTCATGAAATACAGTGAAGCTGATTAGACAACAGGCCAACAGTGACCCCATGACACTGATCTAATGATCTGATTACTCAAGCTATGCCAGTGCAGCCTTTAAAACAAATCCTTAAAAACATACAGCATCAAACCATCGCTGCTCAGGGATATCTATTATTTTACAATGATAAACAGTTATCAAGCAGTGATATGTTATTTAGGAGAGGCCTTTCTGTAAAAGGAATTCAAGGAATTTTTAAGCTTGATAAATTAAAACAAACTAAAAGAAAAAGAAAGAAGCCACAATACTCTCAATACAATTACACTTGAACACAATCTGATGTAAGTGAACCAGCCATAGCTTCCAAATCAAACATACCTTATTGTAAAGATTTGATCAGATCTTGGTGCAAAAGAGCTGCCTATTCCCATACTTTGTGGCGAGATCAAAGCTCAGCTTCCATTTCAAGCAAACAGCTAATGGGATAAACTCAAAATCATATTAAATCCGGTGTGATGAAAAGAAAAAAAGAGCCTTGTGAGAGCCGTCATCCTCAGGGACCCTTATAGAGACTCTAGTGCTGGGATTTTGCTCAAAGTTAGGTTTGACTAACTTCATTCCCATCACTAGCCAGATTTTGAGGTTGCCATAGGTGCTACAGCAGAAAATAGCAGTGCATTTTGCTCTTAAAGCTAACCATCAGTGAACCCCAGTGTGGTCTGAGCTCAGACAGGTCTGTGCTGAGAATGATGTGTATCTGAGCACAGAGCTTTGAGCCTAATCCTAGACAGCGGAGCTATCAGAAAGCAGGCTACTACAGGGCAAATCATAGACAGTGCACATGTTAGCATGCAGTACTGTGTGTGTATCCAGATAGTTCTGAACATGTATACAGCTTCCGACTATGACACTGCTGATAAAGTAGTGATGATTAAAGGAAGAGATTCATTGTATGAATTCATAGTATTGAGGAAATCTCTCGATGGCACATTCACATTCAGTTCAGAAAGACCGGACTGACTGGAATCATATCAAGAGCAGTACTGCTTATGACAGTAAAGCCAGCTCATTAAAAAACAAATTATTATGAAAACATGACCTACACATTTTTTTAAATTTTTTTTTTAAGAGTAGAGAGAATATAAACTGACAGATGTCCCCGTTACGTGACAAAGAAACACGACCTCAGTGTTTCACGTTTGTTTTTCAGTGCAGCTTCTCTTTCGAGGGATCAAGATTTCTAATCCAGCTTGACCAAATGTCAACGCTGCTCACAGACAGGATCAGGATCAGCGCGAGAGACCTAAACCTACTGACACAAAAGCTGGATCAACAGTCATCCAAGCATTAGTCTTTGGTATTAAAGCAGTGTAATACACAAAATGACCTACTATATAGAGAGAAGTGACATCTGTCAGAAAGACAAAGTGAAACTAATAATTTTATATATATATATATATATATATATATATATATATATATATATATATATATATATATATATATATATATATATATATTTTAACAGGGCTGGGACAGCCTGAACGTAAAATGTCTGTTCTTTCTGTTTAGAGCCCTTAATGTACATGTTGACACTTTTAGGTTTCAGTCTAATTGGTCATATCTTTAGAAATAACTTGTCACCATCTAGTAAAATACTTGTTTTAATCCTTACATCACCTCACGTCATCTTTAAGGAGCTTTTTTGAACAATTTTGTGATAGGATTGGAATGGCAAGGAAGTATAAAAATCTACATATTGCACATTTCAGACAAGAAATGAGCAGAGAAACTTGCCCACTAGAGCTACATTCAGATAGAAACTGTATTCAGGTCTGTCTGAGGCGGTCACGCAGAGTGGTGAAGGATTAGGCACTGATTTGACCCAACAGGTTCACTGGAAGTGCGTGTGTGGTGCTTGCGGTGGGAGAGCCGATTAACCAGCTGCATACCGGCCATCACCTTGTAAACATATGGCATACGCATATGCTGCCGTGAGCATGCAAACACATGCCTTGATATACCGTGTAACATATGAATCTCAACTAAATGCAGGATTCGGTGGGCTATTCAGAACATTCATTACATTGCAAAATTATCCAAAGGATTTAGAAACAACAGCCAGAGGTTAATAATGACGACTTCATGTTTTGTGAACGAAACTGCACCCAGACTTGCTTCGCATCCAAGACCTGTTAAAACACGTCTTCAAGGAAGTTGAAAATGTTAGCATGCTAATCCTCACAGCTGAGAATGGTAGCATACTAATCCAGTTAAATCTGCTGTAATTACAATGGAACACTCGTGTACAGTATATCCGGCTCAACTCTCACACCATGTTTGTGACAGTGTTATTTTACCGTCAGCATTCTGCAGCCATTTACAACGCTGACCACTTCCCCATTGTCCCCTCAAGCCACCGATAAAGTTTCTGTCAACACTGTGACCATAAACTACAGATCGAGCATGCTTAAGTTGCATTTAAAGCCTTGCACATGTTTGGCCCACATGAAAGGAATCCCTCTGAACTGGCCCGAGCCCCATCGTCAGTTTCCTAACATAAATCACTGCTGGCACTGCATGAAGTCACAAACATTATGAAACCAAGCTAAATTTGTCTTTCCAGGCAAATATCAGTCTGTCCCATGACTGCCAGATTATAAATTCATCTTTTGAAATGCTGTCAGTGAAATATGGGTCAGCGTGGTCTGGAAATAAAGAAGTCCTGTGTGTGTGGCACCACGCGTTGTAGACTGCTCCTCTATTTCATTCATCGGACGAAAAAAGAAGTGACTTTCATGTGACGTTCTCCCAAATCTGTATCAGTGAGGGACAACAATTGCAATTCAATTTTCCCTCAGATTTAACAAATCTGCCTTTGATAAAAAAGGATTTAGAGAAAGGGAATGACTCCAAGATATAAATACATAGAATTATGATGATATGAGAAGCGAACTGTTAATTCTATCAACCAAATGATTTAATTATTTTGGATGTCTCGCATAATCTGCATTCCCTACACTGACTTATGTGTTGACAGTCTGAGCAAGGTTGCCCTGACCAAAAAGGCTCCTTTATAAAAACCCTTCTAAAAATATATACTCAAGCTTTTTCAGAGGATTGAGCATTTCAGGGTATTTCTAACTTAAAATACTTGCATACAATATTTTGGAAACAGCATAAAAATGGCATAAAGAATTTTTACACACTGCTTTTTGACACTGCGTTTGCACTTAAGATTTCATTCTTCCAAAACCTGCTCTAAACAAGGATTAATGCTGCAAGGGAAAATCCCATTCCCTTTATCTCCACAGTAAAAAAAAACTGAATAATAGACAACGTAGCAAAATCTGTTTTGTAAAAGCAAAAAATTTCATCGTGGGGGGAAGGACTGGAATATTTATTGGAGCAAAACAAAGCTTGTAGCGAAACAACTTAAGATATGACAAGTCATACTGAAGCTCACTGCCATCGGGAACTACACACACACAAAACGCCGCACGCTCGCTGTGAGAGCCGTCAATGATAAACACCAAACCACTCAAATGACAAAAAAAGTTTGGCCTGTTGAGAGATTTAATCCACATCGTGACTGGATAAGGTTGGCTGAGTCACCGTCTTTTATGCCACCGACAGGCATCAATATGCCATTTGTGTTTTGATTCTTTAAAAGTCATCTCCCTAAGAGCCTTAACGGAGGAAGCCAATCCATTCAGAAAGGCTGCACAAGCACAGCTCCGATTTCTAAACCTCCTTCACGTTAGTGAAAGCAGTATTTATGAAAGGCGTTTTTCAAACATCTGTGAAATGGAGAAATTTATCCAACAATATCCTATATCAGTCTTTCAAATCTCTAAAGATCCCGTATCTCTATTGTTCTCCATCTTTTTAAATTAGCATCCATATAATGTCCTGTGTTGCTGCAGTTCCTGTTGGGATCTCAAAAAATGCACACAAACAGGAAAAAGATCTCTACAGTATAAAAAGTAACAAACAACAAAAAAGTCTAACAGTAGGTAGGAAGACTTGGGCCGTGGAACTCAAATTCTACTTATAATACTAGATCAAACACAAACACTTTAAAGGCGTCTCATCTCAAGAAAAGTACAGTCTTATTTTTGGCTTTCCAAGTTTAGCCTGGTCTCACTTAGATGTTGTGTACCCTGTTGTTTGACACACTTCAACAACAAAGGCAAGTTGTAACTTAAGGTATGATCACACTGAAATGTGTATAAACCTATACAATTCCTAAAATCATCACCTTTGTTAATGTGTCAAAAAACTAAACTAAACAAACAAACCAGTGGGTATTAGGATGTATTTGCCCAGTGCAGGCCCACTTGGAGGTTCACAGAAAGGTGTTTATTCTGCCATCTTAATCAAGGACACAGTTGAGCCAAACTAAATCTGGGCTTTAATAACTAATCAATAGTTTTGAGGAGAAACTGAGGAAAGAAAAGAAATGAGATTCCAGCTGGTGTCAGAATGTTAAATGATCACTCAGATTAGTGTGCTGCTCCAGTACCATTTCAGCCATCTGTGGCTGGCAAATACGGACCCCACCTAAATCTAAAAATTCAACTATATTACTAACACGTCACATATTTAATGAAAATAGGATCCCATAAGATCAAAGCAGGAAAAATTCAAAGCATGACAACAAAGACGGAAATCAAGATTACCAAATTTTTGAGCCATAAAAGAAAAACCTTTTGAAAAAGTAATAAGTCATGATTCACATACCTATTTGGAGTATTTATTGGACAGCAGACTCAGAGGAAATAAATGAAACTGCATTGGTGCATTGGACCTGGACAGGACTAAACTATAGGAGAAATCTGGGTCATACGTATCACCTCGTTAAAATGAGAACAGGCCATCCAGCTGACATTCAGACAGTGCCTGAAGCAGTTTGGAGCTCTACTGTGAACTGATGCAGAAGAGTGGATTCTGAAGGGAGAACTCACTCCAGTAAATCTGGATACATAGGACACTTGGAATCAGCTCACTAAATATTTATCCACAGAAAAGAGGCGTGCCATTTGCCCAAATTGACTTAATGTTAAAACAACAGTACCACTGGATCAACAGTACTCCTTCTGATAGTTGAGTTGTGATACTAGTAATCTGATATCAGTGTTTTTGTATGAGGTCATTCTGTAATGTGTTAGCCATAATATCTTGGTCAAGGTTCAATAAAAAATATATTTTTAATTTAATTTATTTGCTTCACAGAGTAATCCTTTTTAATGACTGCTCCAGAGTATTGCAAAAAACTTCTAGTAAAAATAAATAAATAAATAAAAAAATACTGTGATATTTTAGTTTCATATAATCAAAAACTGCACATCAGTCCTTTTAGAAGCACGTCTAGCAACTCAGCAGCCACTTGAAATGTCTATGGGCACCTTTTTCAGCCCTGATTTGGAAGCATTATGTAAATTAACTTTGAATTCAATAGTCACTGTGAGGTCAAACTGCATGTATGTACAGAATCACCAATCAAAGAAATGTTTGCTGACTTTGCTCCAAAGCAAAGTTTTAAGACCACCATTTTCTTATAAGTAATTCCTGTATCATCATCTTTGCTGCAAAGATTTCCCATAGATTTCTACTACAGATTCTCTGAGTATCATGCCTCTGTCCTTCTCTTGGGTAAAATCATCAAAGTAATTTAAAATCACCTTGGGAAAGCTCATGGCAAAAAATTTTTGAGGATTAGTAACAGTAAGCTTTGCAGTTCCTCTAATCCAGGGGGGAAGGCTGAGCTGTATCAAAATGCAGTACTGCGTATTATCATAAAACACTGCTGGTTCCAACTACAGTCAGGGTGGGCGCCCAAGTCTATACCATAGAAGCCTTGTGATGACACAGTTGTCAGTGTCGATGTGGTTGTAGCCATTGCTGTGCTTAGGTTGTTACAATTATGGCTGTGACATCACAACCAGAAGCAACAGTGACCACATGATATTACTCAGAAGGCTCCGACCTATCTATCCATCTATAGCTTTCATTAATTTCATCTCTTACCCATATAAATATAAAATGAATATAAATATAAAATATAATATAAAAAGCTAATTTGAGGAGACAGCACTAATAACATCTTTCCTCTTATGAGTCCAACTCAATTTGAACACAGTGAAGTAGCACAGACACCATCATTAGAATTAAATAATTATCAGTTGTACTGGAGAGCGGGTGGTGTAGTACTCACGGCTGGGAGTGCGCCGTCTCATAACGCTCGAAAGAGTGGCTCAGGTCGTGTTTGTTGTTCATGTAACACTGTGTGCACAGGTCGTAGTCGAAGCACACCTTGCACTTCCATCGCATTCCCATGATTCCATGCTTCTTGCAGCTGTCACAGATGATATTGGAGTGACGCACCCCTGGAGTGGAAAGAGAAATGGTGAGTGGGGACATAGTGTCAACACGCTTGATGTTCCTCTTTCTATTTTTGTAACAAAGGAACATATTTTTGGCCAAAACGTGTCACTACCTGCACAGAAAGGACGACACAACCATTTATCCCCCATATCTGAGTCAGTGAAACATTCGAGACATATGTCTCATCCTTAATGATGTTACACAGAGGCCAACATGAGATGTGCAAAAACTGAGGCACAAACAGAATGACAAAAATACCCCCACCCCCTTGGCTCCTCATCGCTTCTCCTCTTCTTTCGCTCCATTAATTGAAGGGCAAGTTTGTGAGGCAGAAAAATGTTGCTTGAAATGGAGCAAAAATGCTAATGAGTCCTGTATTAATATGTGTGGCATTCAAGTTCAAAACTGAGCTGGGTGGCTGATGATAGGAGATGGTTTACTGTACCCTGCTTACTGAAAATGGGCCAAGTAAAGGCTACGTGCATGAAAATACAATGAGGACACTTTTTTCAATTTGAAGAAAAAAAAAATAAGAGTCAGCTACAGAGGTAGATTTCTGACAATTCTGTCAGAGCCTTACAACCTAGTATTCAATGTTAAAAACAATGAATTTTAACAGTGCTGTAAAACAAAACTGATACCAGCTGCACAATCATTCACACACACACACACACACACACACACACACACACACACACATTCTGGTGGAATTATTTTTTTATTATATTATTATATTTTAGTATTATAGTTCTCCGTAGTAACATTATAATTCTTAGGAAACAATAGCTATCTACACTGATCTGGACCTATTAAAAAAATAATTTACTTAGACGGCGTTCTTGAACATCAATGCCTCTGGCATTTTCCTAAGCTGGAAAAAGCAGGTATAACATTTTTAACTATTAATTACTGTAAGTACAGAAAATACTATAGTAGTACAGTATTGGTACAGTACTGAAACTACTACCATACTGATGTTGGGACTGAAAAGTTTCACTGAAAACCCCACCTTTGGTGACTTGAAGTTTCATTATGACGCTAATCTAAAGCACTTACCAATTTGAGCATTATCATAAAGCAGAAGGTCATAGGCACCCTGGTAGCCAGTACGATAGTTGGTTCGTGTGCCGCTGTCCCACTGCACCACCACCGTCTTGTCTGGAGTTGTAGTGCTGCCCTGACGCCCAATCTCCACCACAGTCCCCACGTGGCCCTCGCCGTCATCCTGGTTCCCCCATTTCCAGTCCAGGCCACGCACCACACGCATGCCCACCTCCATGCTGCCTCTTTTGCGGCCTGGCCTACAGGCTGAGGGCAACGTCGGAGGCCTGGCAACGCTGTCACGTCCGCTGCTGCTGCGCCTCCGGTGCTTATGAGGTGCACAGCCGGCTCGTGCTGATGGTACTGCTGGCAAGGATGGCACAAGGGCTGTTTCCGGGAACAGATCAGGGGTGACTGAAGGAAAGAGGATGAAAGTGCAATCAAACAGCAGTCACAATAAAATGCTCCAAGTAGAAAAGAAGTTGATACAGTCCACTGCTCCACCTCTACGTTGTTTTACTACATGTCTATCAGCAGCTTTTAAGGGACTTGTGTAGCAACATGCTAAATGCCCTGTTATTTTCATAGCTAAGATTTACGCTTTGCTGCTGGTGGATCATTCACTGAAGGTCTTGCTGCATGTCATGGCACACTTGTGGAGAGAGCAGCTGGACATCACTGCTATGCCCTAATCAAGCCCTGACCGGATACGGATACACACACACACACACACACACACACACACACACAGAGTTAATTCCTTAGCAGGACAACCCATTGGCCTCATTCTTGTCCTGAACTTCTACCACAAACTGAACAAACAATCATGAGGTAAAAGTTGAAAACATGTAAGGTTGACACCCTGAAGCAAACAAAACAGGCTTATTTTTAATGTGATTCAAACAAAGTTGCATGTTCTCCTTGTGTCGGTGTGGGTTTTCTCTGGGTTTCCTCCCACAGTCCAAAGACATGCACTAAGTGAGGTAAGGGGTAATTGGCGATTCTACCTTGCCCATAGATGTGAATCTGAGTGTGAATGGTTGTTTGTCTCTCTGTCAGCCCTACGACAGGCTGGCGACCTGTCCAGGGTGTACCGTGCCTCTCTCCCTATGATAACTGGCATAAGCAGAAAAGAATGAGTGAATGAATGGATGGATGGATGGATGAACAAAGTTAAGATTTAATAATGATTAAAAATTCTGAGTTTATGTAATTCATAATTATTACATAAACTCAGAGTTTTCATTATAATGAGATAAGAATACAGTCTCACAAAGACCGGTGCTGCTGGTGCAGATATGATCGGCCATTAAGCCATCAAGTTGAACTTCCTTACAAGGGTTTCTTAAACACAGAGTTAATCATAAGGAAAATCTCACCCACATTCTCCTAGCCTGGGCTTGTCGTCATAAGAAATGAAGAAACAATCACTCAAAAGTGGCCCCACTCAGAGCTATAACAGCTAAACTATGTGAAAATGCAAAAGAAAAGAAACTGCCTGAATCTCATTTATTTAATTTAAAAAAAAAAAACTCCCTTTGGCAGAAGTGAATTAAGTTTTGTTTTTTGTTTCTTTTTTAACAAAGAAAAATTCTTTCAGAATGAGAAAACATTTCACGCAGTTCACTGACAGTCAGAGTGGTTTAAATGAATGCTCCTGGGTGCTAGAGACAAGAACAAAGAAGTGAAAGGAAGTGGCATTTACAGTAAGAGAAAGCATGAGTCAGCAGCACAGAAAGCAACTTTGGCTGGAGAGCATGATCATTAGCACACATCTAATTACATCCATTAATCACACGCGGCACATCAGAAGTATTCTTTTGCACACCACATCGTTACATCTCCATCACAGTTTAAAGTATTCCTGGATTGTTAAAGCTGTGCTATTTAAACACAGTGCTTCTCAAATAATTAGCAGGCCCTTTCCTGCAACACACATCTCAATAAAGGAAAATTTGAAGTCATTGTCATACAATAGATGAGGAAGATAAACATTACCCAGTTCCTCAAGAAAGTGAAGTACAGATTCTTTTGATTGCCATCGTTTCCCTTACCTGTGAAAGTAAGAGCCTTATCTGTCCATATCAGCCAAAATATGTGACCACATTCTTTAGCAGAAAGAAGTTCTCTGTTCACTAGAACTATCAATTTAAATCAGACAGATAATAAAAGAGATTTAAGCTTTTTCTGTGCATAGCGCAAACAGAAATAACTGTAAATGATCTATAAAATGCATAAAGTTTGTGCATATTTGTGTGAAAATATCCTTAAGCTTACCAAATGCCCTCCATTAACTGTTAATTTTACACCCAATATGTTTTTTAATATTTAGCCTAATAATACAGTCATAATGTTTATTAAAAGATAAACAAAAACCTTTGAGTAACAGGGCAGACAGATGTCTATAAGCAGCTAAGATTACACTTGCACGCTTATCGAGATTACAGTGTCATTTAGGTATTAATGGTGACTGCTTACGCATAAAAACATACGGGATGTAGGGGATAAAAGGAGGGATACCGGGCTGCTTATACTCAATTTCCTGTCCAAATTGACAGCTTAGCCTCTTTTGTGCACTGCAAAAACATCCCAGTTATCTAATATTTCAGCGTGCACACAGAGGAGCTGTGACAGGCAGTGGACAGCCTTCACGAAGCTTCCCAGTGTTCTGCATGTGGATGCAAGTATGAAAAGTACTGGATGCCAATACGATCCTAACTTACTCAGAGCAACCCCGTCAAATTTAAACCCTGGATATCAGTATAACACTTAAATCTGCAGTAAAGCAGAGGAAAGTCTTAGCATTCTGTGCTTTGAAACTCTTTGCCACATACAGACCAAAAAAAAAAAAAAAAACCTGACCTATCACCTACATCTAAAACTGTTTTGCTACCACACATACCCTCCCCCTCCAATACCACCCACTCTACAGCCCCCTCAGTACATGTTCCAGAGAAAACCCAGTGCGACTACCGATATCTTATCATTATTAAATAGAGCTGTACTGACATGCAGACTAAAACACAGTGGTTCGCTTTTACCAACGTAACTGTGTTCTTTCTCATGTCACCATTTAGTACTGAGGAAGGTTTTTTGCCTCTGGTAAAAACTTCACGAATTATTGCACAATGTGCAAAAAAGGTGAACACAAAGCTAAAAGCTGCACCTGGCAAACACATTTTAATAAAATATTGCAATATTCTTTAATCCCAATGCATTATTTTTTTTTTATGTTGGCAGACGATAGCCGCCAGCATTCTCCTCAGCACGCCAACTGCGGAGAAAAGAAGACCAAATCCCAACATCTTAAGCAACAAAGCTGTTGTTTAGGACTCCTTTTTGAAAATGAGTGGCCTCCTGTTGTCACACATATCACAATAGCCTTCAAGTAAAGGGCGCACACACACACACACACACACACACACACTTTTACTGCATGAAACCCTTTCAGGAAACAGGGACTATCACTTTATGCTTGAGAGCAAGGAGGTACAGATCTAAAAACAGTTCAGCGTCCTCTGGTCTTTAACAGGCTGAAACTTCAATTTTAGAATGAACTCTTTTCATGAATTACCACATCTCATGTGTTATTTTGCAATGCAAATACAGGACTGTACTAAAGTCAATTTGTCAGTCTTTACCAGTTCACTAACAGGAGGAACTTAAACGCAGTGCTAAAAAAAAAAAAAAAACCAAAACCTGCGATAGCAAAGATTCTGCTCAGGGATACACAAACAACAGTTATTTTTGTTTGAAATTTTATAAATTTTATTACTGGCTTCACAAAGTGTTAAAATCATAAGGCTACGAGATATTCTTTCCAGGTGTAAAACTCTGGAGGATCACCACATTTCAAAAACTACACGGGAATATCTAATTAGAGCAAACAGGTGCAGCCGCAGCATGAGCCCTGTTGTTCCAGAGGTCGGCTCTCCAGCGTACATTCCTTGTACATCTCTCTGCAAGGGGCGGTGGGGTGGAGGCAGTCATGACGAGGCTACCTGTGTTGTTGAAATGTCACTGCCAATCTGCGACAGAGGGCTAAGGCGGCCTGGATTACAGTTCTCTGCCTGCAACAACAGATGGGCTGGCTTCCGTCATACACACTGCTGAGGGCCAATCTGGGAGCGTAAGGTCCATCTCTCTCACATAAACAACAGGCAGACATGCCAAAATTACACACCTCACCAGAAACAAATGCACACAGAAAAAAAAACAAAAAAAAAACAAAAAAACAATCATCATTCAATTATTCAATTTCCATTAAGCAAGTGTACTGACTAAATAAACAGCATACTTAACTTATTTTGTACTAAAATATAATCAAATACAATATTTAAAAAAATGTTAAAAATTAGTGAAATGTGGCTTTGTGTGATATTAATAACACAGCGCTATATCAACACACGAAATGAGGCCCATTTGTGAATGAGGACATTTATCTAAATGTAGGGTCAAAATCAAATGAAGTGCAGCTGGGAGCAGGCAGCAATGATCACAAATCCTACTGAGAAATAGTCCATGATTACAGAAACATTGAAAAATCTGTAATAATGGCAAACACATGTCCCCACTTCCCTCTGAACAAAGACTGTGTTAGATAATCTTCAGAGATGTATGCCAATGACATGACAAGCTGTCTGAAGACACTGATGAAGCAGATACTACATATTTATACTCCTTTATCCAACCATCAGGAAGACCCAGTCCTGCCCTCTACTCGCTGAGCAGCTTCAAAATGGAAAATGAGTCAGAAGCATTGCTATTGGCAGAGCCAGCACCATCAGATACGTGCTACTGTGCGAAGCTGCAAAGGCCTTCTTTGGCTGTGCGCCCAGAGACACATGTTCAAATCGGTTTATATCCTCGATTTCGTTTCTAATAACAGAAGCCCATTCGCCTATGCTGTTATTCCTTTCATCACTGTCGCTGGACCAAAATGCCTATCAAAGCGTAATCTACACACAAGAGTCTAATAGCATCAGCTTTAATATTAGAAACGAGTAAAAGCCTGCTGGAACCAGTTTACATCAGAAACATCTGGAGGCCAGAAGACTTTCAGAAAAATCAATAGGGACCGTGACTAAATAATACATGTACAAAAAGATTTCTCCAGCTTAGGTGTCCAGATGAAAAGAGAACTCAGTCCACCCTTTCAGGTTTCTGCTTCCCCCAGCTTTCTTACTTAATATAATCAAGTGAGCGCAGTTCATATAGGCTTAATAAAGACACCAGTCTCACAATCTCACCACTAATAGGTGATATAAGATCGCTCATTTTGTTCTAACAGCACTCCCTGGCCAATGTGGGCTCCCCCCGAAGGACAATGAACTTTGCCACACAGCAATAACTGCTCTGCAGCAGACTGCGAATCATGACAAAGAGCACAAGGTGTTGATCCAGCCTCCCTCACTGGAAGCTGACTGAGCATCCACAAGCACAAGCACAATCCACAAAAACCCCGCCCCAAAATTAACAGGATCCAAAGGAGTTGTTGCCACAGACTGTTTATGAAAGAAAATTTCTAATGGCCAGCAGGGGGTGATTCCTGCCCTATAAAAGTCTACAGGAAAACAACCCTACTGCTTACTTTATCCATTACCTAAAAAAGCTTTCCTGATGAGCTATTGGTCCTAATCACTAGTTTCAAGGATTATTAAATAAAGCATTATATTAATTTATTGATAAGTCACACTACCATGAGCATGCGGTGCAGCTCAGTTTCAAAAAGCTAAGAAAGCAACAACAGATACAATCAGCCCGAGTCTTCAAAACCAGACTTTGCAAACTGTTGTGTGATGTCACAGTTGCAAGTCCATCTTTTATATACAGTCTTTACCCACTCTCAATGTCCTTGTGCCAGGCACACAGGACATTACCTGAGTTCCCGTGTCCATCCCATCACATTTCATTTGGCTGTGCACGAAGAACATACACAATATCAGCCAGCTGATTTTAAGATTGTGACTAACCTGTGAAGAGCCACAGTTCTACAGTATGGTGACCATGCAACTCTACAAATTCACATTGTATTAAATTGACATCTTTGTCCAAAAACATGCTTACAAAGCTTAATGGCTTCAACTTCCCTAGAACCTTCAAAAAAGGTACTCTAAATATGATGGCACTGTGCTAATCACATTATATCACATTATGGTG